>NCQV01064428.1:1930-15140 GCA_002740545.1 Lophocereus schottii
CCCCCCCCCCAAATTTGATATTTTCTAGTTGTTGGGCATCAGTGGGATGCCTTTCACCACAAATGCTAAGACTTCCTCTGACCTCCAACACCCATCGTCGATGTTAGCCCCCTCATGACCCAAAACTGGCCACCATTTTCCGACTGCTCACCCATATGATATCACATAGCCATCCATTGATTTTCCTCCGCAATGTTAATTTCCCCTTTTTTGGCATAGGCCGTGTACACTTGATTGGTCAGCATAATGGTTTGGGTGGTCTTCACAAAAATGGAGGAAGATATGAGTTCCGGTGAGTTCGACAGAAGGATGACAAATTTAGCCTTAAAAAACTCACAGGATGACCTTTGTACCAGAAATTATAGAGGCTTGGGACTGTGTCTCGATCGAATAGCTCAAAGAAGGTGAAGCGAAATGTGTAACCTGGTTGCTGAGACCTATTCTAGCTGAAAAACAAAAGTTGTATGTCGTTGGGGAAAAATTGATGTTGGGCATAGATGTGATCAAGAAAAGGAATATGGCTGAAAAAATGGTGTTGGTATGAGCCAACATAGGTTAAAGGCAGAGGCTCGGTTAATTAATGGGAATAGAGTTGGAGGGAATGATGGGAGAATTTTATTGTTTTCCTTTTTCTTTTGTTTGGTTTGTTTCCTTTTTTTTTTCTTTCCTTTTTCTTAAATGTTTCATTGTGTTGTGCTGAGTTAGTGTTGGAGATTTCATACCGAAAACCACCAAAAAGAGTTGAAAATTTTCCTCATTTATAAAAATTCTATAAAGTTATGAAAATAGGTTTTTGATCAAATTAAAAATAGTGAAATTTAACAATTAAGATCAACCAATGTCATTTTTAAGATCAAGATTGTGGGCGAATTACAACAGCTTTTGTAGTTATCATTTTACAGTAACTGTTTTGCCTGTCAAAGCAGCTCACTCAAATAAATGGTAACATGGATGTTAAAGGTAGGATTTCATGTAAGTATTGTTGAAATTAATTGTTTGCAAGTCTTTCAAAAAATAATGACATTAGTAGAGGTGATAAACAAGTTGGATGTCGTTCTTAATGATGTCTTCATGATATAATTTTGTTCTAAGCATGTCATGTGGGCAGAAGCGCTAATAGCACTGCTCGCATTTTAACTAAATTAGGCTTTAACGATTGTTCATTTTAATGTGTGGCTAATGGACTATCATACTTGTATTGTGGATGTTATCTTAGATGAAACTAGGTTGATCAAACCTTGTAAAAGTTTGGATGCCATGTGTTCACTCCGTTGCCACGTCACTTCATCATCAATTCAAAGTGCTTGAACTAGTGGTTGGATATTTTTAAAAAATAGGGACAATGTTCAGGGTGTTGTTGACTATTTCTTAAGTTTCGTAGATTACCAACAATCAATGCTCCACAGTCTAGATTATTTAAATCCAAAAGCTTTACATTAATGTATGCACACACACTATACAATGATAATTTGAGAAAAACCAAAGTGTCTTTTCAAGGGGACGTGGTTGACTGTGGCAGAGTCCTAAAAATAGTATCTTATTTTTAATTGTCCAATGGCAAAAATTATACCTAAACTTGTGTACTTAGGGGCCAGCAAAGTGATCCTTGAATTCGAGTCTAAAAGCCTAATAGAGCCCAAATAGGCCTGAATTGATGGTGTTCAGCATCCTGTTGAGATCCACTATACGGAGCATAAAATTATTGAGCTTATGCATTAATATTATTCATTGAATGAGCTTTCTAATGACATATTATACACTAAAGTCCGATAAGCAGTAGAAAAGGCATAATTTGAACATTTCAGCTTGTGCTAAAAATGGCGACTGTTCATTATTTTGCTTATATCTTGTTCCACATGGATCTAAAAATTATGAACTAGTTTTATTAGAAACTAGATTCAATAAGATTTTAGGAAAAAAAGAATTTCTCCAAATAGAGGTTAGATGTGAAAGCGATGGACAAACACATTGCGGTGCCTGCGGCCTAGCCCAGGAACTCAGTCGGGTTCCTACTTAATCTGGTCAGGACTTTGGGAACCCAATTGGGCTCCGTAATTTTCTCCCTCTCTCCCAATCCCTTTCTGCCAAAACGTGATTAATTAACTAGAATTTTAGGTTGATTAGTCCATCGAGACTAAATAGTCAAAATCCTAGTTGAATTAGTATACTTGTTTAGATTAATGAGATGAGGACTAGGTTTCCTTTCTCTAAACAACTTCAGACTATCTCTCAACCTCTATAATTAAGGGGCTACCCTCTAGGGTTAGAGAAATTGAAAATTTTCCATCAGTCAGTTGGCATCAAACAATTTCCATCAGTTAGAGACATTAAATCAACTTGGCATCAAACACATCAAAAAAATTAGAGAGAGGAGAGCATCAAAATTTAGGAGAGAAATACCCACATATTGGAGGTATTGAGAGAGAGAGAGAGAGAGAGAGAGAGAGAGAGAGAGAATTGAGTCACCCATTAAAAAAAGGTTGCTCTATTGTGTTCCTAGGTAAATCAGGTGGGTTATCATGATGACAAAAACTCTATCTTCCCGTACTCGTCTACTATATTTGTCTTTTATGATTTTTGATTCTAAATTACCAAAGATATAATATTTAGGTAGCTCCCTACTACTGTAAATGTTATTCTATTTTTTGAGTGTTTGTAAGATTGAAGTTTGTAACTTTTGCATGATATAATATGATTTATACTAATATGTTGTATGAGTGTGTGTTAGTATGATTAAATTTTGATTTCCCATATTGATTAGTATAGGCCGTCAATGATGACGGGCAATGATATGCTCATTCCATTACATCATCACACCATCGCCCCCGAATCTGGATCCTCGGTTAGAGGTTAAGGAATCAAGATGGTCCCCACACTAGGGATTGCACGAGGGCGTTTCTAAAACTTTTTTGATGCAAAATCAATTTGTCCCTTCGGTTATCCATATCTGTATGATTTGGTTCGAAAAGTGATAAAGATTGTAATCTCTTTTCTAGAACTCACTAACGATTTTATTAGTTAAAGTTTATGTTTTTTTCTGTACTCTTCCTCCTATTTCCACTTTTGGCATTGGGTCAAGGGATTTAGATCTAGATAGTATGGCATATCTAGACTAGAACTTAAGGCTGGAACTAGCCATATCGGGTTCCTATATCAGTCTTGTGCCCTAATCCGAGGCCAAACTAAGTTACTAGTAGAGACCAGGCAGGGGCATTGGGCCTGGCTCAGACTAGGAAACCCAACTGGTTTCCTTGGTTAGGGCCAAGCCCCGATTCTCTCGATCCTGTGACCTAGTACTATTTATGTTTTAAAGAAATATATATAACAGAAAAAATCTGCTTCTTAAAATAAAGTTCTTAGCAAACGGGTCCACCCATTCGTGAGGGATCCCGCCCTCAGGGAGGTGGATCATGACAACGGTTGATGAAAAACAAAGTCAAGGGATAGGGTGAATACTTTTAAAGTGTTGGAGGTACCCAAGTTAAATAATCATTAATTTAACAAATTCTCTATAATAATAATATTCCCTGAAGTGCAGGTTAAGTCTTGCTAGGCGTACGAAGGAAGGAAGCTTTTCAGGCCCCTAAAGCAAAGACTCTCACGGCCCACAAAGCCGCTATTACCCACCATCTTAGGTTGCAGACATTCAAACCCATATAAAGGCCTCCTTCCCATTAGAAAAAAGGTAATGTAAAAATATCACTCATTCCCCAAACACTCATCACAACCTTATCTCCTGAACTGACTTAAGCATCGGAGGGGTTTCTCCCGGGCAACCCCTAGGGGAAGAGCTGTGTTTCAGGTATTGGTCCTCATCGACTCAACACACCTTTAGCGTGCTCTGTGCTGGATTGACGGTCGAAAGAGCAAAGGAACTTAATTGGCCCAGATTATCTTTGACAATAAGGAGGATTAGTCATTCACCAGATTCCTACCACAAACATTTGGCGCCCACTGTGGGGCCGATTACTAATCGTGATGACAACCTATATCAAACGCAAGACCCTAAGACTAGCAGGGCACATATGGACACACATGGAATGCTAACAAGACGTTGAGCCAATCGAATTCAATCGAACATAAACATTTAATCAAACTTAGGAACTCATCCTAACAGTCAACATAACATAACACTTGTCCCCAACATAGAGGGAGTCGTTCAAAATCTAGGACCAGATGATGACGTGGAAGCCTCAAACTCATCGTTTAGACAATCTGTCCTCACCCTTAAACAACTTTCACAAGTTATATAGGCAGGTGTGGTTACAGCACTTTGGTAGCTATGTAAGTCACCACCAAAGCAAAATCCTCATCAAGCCAAGGGAGTTTAGAATCAGCTCTCCCACCGAAGTGTAACAGCCTCTTGAGACAGAGTAACGATGCAAGATAATCAATTACCCTCTCGATCAGTAGAAAATTCATATCTGGAGAGGCATAGCAGTTGTTCTCCTAATTATGTTCGGACCATAACCTCCCTGTAACGATAATAATGGGTGGGATACATCACAATGGTATAGGCGTAACCCCAAGTGAGAATCAGCACGAAGTTACCATCATCTTAAGGAGAGAAGAGGAATGAAGGGGGTGGCTATGGAGCTGGATATCTTAGCCGAATAAGCGATGAGTGAGATTGCTCTCCTCCTTCATCTTCAAGATCCACAACAAGTGAACCCATCAAGTGGCAACAAAATAATGTGCATTTGGAAAAGCAAGTGGTCGTCCCCTACACTGCCCACTCGCCCTTCGCCACCTCAATACTAGCCGAGCCTGTCCTAAAGAAATTCCCCCTACCAAAAATTGATTAAACGGGACTCAGGACCCAGAGGATCATATTGCTAAGTTTGCCAGCATAATGCATCTCACAATTGCCACCAATGTTGTTTGGTGCAAAGGTTTTCCAACGACCTTGTCCAGGCCGGCACAACAATGGTTTAACAGTTTGAAACCCAACTCAATATCCAATTTTAGTCAACTAGTGGAACAATTCACTAGCCACTTCATTAGCAATAGAAGAAGGGAGAAAAATTCAAACGAGCTTGTGAACACCTATCAAGGCCCAAACGAAACGCTCTAATTGTATATCGGATGCTTCAATTTCGAGACCATACTCATTGCCAAGTTAAAACCAGACGTGGCAATGCTTGCTCTAATGAATGGCCTCGCAAGAGGCCCCTTTAGGGATTTGCTCGCAAAAAAGATAACTCCAGGGGAAGGCAAAGGCAAGAAAGAATTCATTGAAGTGAACCCTAGAAAACCTGAGAGGAAAAAACCCCGAGATTCTCCGCAGTTCGAACATTATTCATTCATTATTAAAAAAGCCAATGGAGGAAATGTACCAGATGTATAAAAACGATGATAAATGAAAGAGGCCAAAGAAAAAGATTACTAAAAGGGATAAATCTAGATGGTGTGACTTCCATAACGATTATGGCCACACCACTGTTGAATGTACAGACTTAAAAGACAACCTGGAGGACCTTATGGGGAGAGGTTATTATAGTCAGCTCAAAGCAAGGAGTTAGAGAGAAGTTGCTCGCAACAGAGATCACAAGCCCCCCAGATTATTAATGTCATATTTGGAGGGATACCTTACTGGAAATCCCAAGTCAAAGCCCACCTAAGGGGCTTGAGCGATGACGTCATGAAGACGGAGCGTAGCCCCAATGGCCTCAGCACACCAGGCCCGTCTATGAAATTTACCGACGACGATCTGGCCAGCGTGTGTTTACCCCACGATGACCCCTTGGTAGTCACTCTGAATATAGGAGGTTATGACGCGGCCAGGATTCTGCTTGATAAGGGTAGCGTAGTTGATATAATCGTTGAGCATGCCTTTAAAAAAATGGGCATATCAGAGGGTTCCTTGAAATCAGTTGACTGTCCCATCATAGGTTTCACGGGCCACCCAATCAAGCCCAAAGGGCTAATCCAGTTGCCTACCCTAATTAGAGAAGAAGAAAGTTCTAGACACCTTGAGGCCGACTTCCTGGTGGTGGATGTCACCTCAGCCTATAACACAATAATAGGAAGATCCCTAATCCACCAAGCAGGGGCAGTGGTCTCCACACACCACCTCACTACGTTATATATCTCAGATTGAGGGATTCCTGAGAGTTTAAGAGGAAACCAACACATAGCTAGAGAATATTACATTGCGACCCTGAATTCTAGTAGAACCACAGACACCTCTAAGAGGGAAGCTAATTGTCTAGACCCCATGAGGATGAGACGTGTTGTAGACTGTGGTCATGCAGGAATGGCCACATTAGATATAAGGGAAGAATTTGTTCCTACAACTAAACCAAATGAGGATATGGAGAAAATATCCTTGGTAGAAGGAGATACCGAGAGAACTATAAAGATGGGTCGAGCCCTCCCTCAAGAGATCAAGGCATCACTTGTTGAGCTTTTAAGAAAACACCAAGGCGTATTTGATCAGACGATATGTCAGGTATAGATCCAGCCATAATATCACACCACCTAAGCATAAATCCAAGCATGAAACCTGGCAAATAGAAGAAAAGGATGTTTCCAGTTAAGAAGAACATGCAATAATAGAGGAAGTACATAAGCTCTTAAAAGCGGTGTTCATTTGGGCTTGTTAATACCCATAATGGGTTGTTAATGTCATTATGGTTAAAAAGGCTAAGGGGGCATGAAGAATGTGTGTGGACTTTGCTAATCTCAACAAAGCATGCCCCAAAGGTAGCTACCTACTACCTCGAATTGACCAGCTAGTGGATGCTACAAGTGGTCATGCCTTATTTAGTTTCATGGATGCTTTCTCAGGGTACTAGCAAATCTACTTGCACAAGCCTGACCAACACAAAACAGCCTTCATCACAAAGAGAGGCTTGTATTGCTACAAAATGTTGTCGTTCAGCCTGAAGAATGTCAGGGCAACATTTCAAAGTTTGGTGAATCGAGTCTTTGAGCCATAGATAGGCTGGAATATGGAGGTATATGTGGATGACATGATTGTAAAGAGCTATAAAAGAGAGAGTCACGTAACATATCGCGAAGAAACCTTCATAACAATAAAGAAATATAACATGAAACTTAATCCCAATAAATGCTCATTTAGAGCGCAGTTAGGAAGGTTTCTAGGATATGTTGTGGACCAAAGATGGATAGAGGCCAACCCTGAAAAGGTTTGTGCTATCATAAATATGCCCTTTCCTCGTTTGATACATGATGTTCAAATGCTCACTCACTGGGTGCATGGCTGCACTTGGGTGATTTGTGTCCAAATCAACTGAACGATGCCTCCTATTTTTCAAAGTCCTCAAAGGAGCACAAAAGTTTAGCCGGACAGAAGAATGTAAAAGGGAATTGGAGAGTTTGAAAACCTACCTTGCCACCCTGCTAGGATTACCAAGCCTGTACCGGTAGAAGAGTTGTATTTGTATGTGGCAGTTTCTATGGGAGTTATGAGCGCTATGTTAATTCAAGTGGAGGTTAAGGTGCAACGACCCATTTACTTTATATGTCATGCCCTCTCTGGGACTAAGTTAAAATATCCCATAGTGGACAAGGAAACATATCCAACAGAAAGTTATAACCCTACTTTGACTCTCATCAAATAATTGTTCCAATTGACCAACCATCGGGGAGAGCATTGCATAAGTTTGAAGCATCTGGTCGGTTACTTAAGTGGGCTATAGGTCTCTCTCAATATGACATCCAATTCAAGCCGCGAAGGGCAATTAAGGCCCAGGCTCTCGCAACTTTCCTCGACGAGTGTTCATATATGGAAGAAGATCGATCGGCTTCAGCCCTTAGTTGCGGGGAGGGGCTAATGATGACTTCACTAGAAGGAGACGTGCTTGAGGATGCCTTAAGATTTGACTTTCTAGCATCGAACACTGAGGCCAAATATAAGGCCCTAACAACTGGTATCACTATATGTAAAGCGGCCAGGACTAAAAGGATAAAAGCTTACAATAACTCCTAATTGGTGGTAAACCAAGTCCTAGGAGAATATGAGGCCAGGGACCCAACTATGCTAAAACATCTTCACAAGGTGAAAGAACTATTGGGCGAGCTGAGCTATTTTAAGATTGAAAGGGTCCCAAGGGCAGAAAATCAACAAGGCGATGCATTATCAAAAATCGCAAGTTCAAGCCTTAACAGCCTTAACAAATCGGTCTTGGTGGAAACCTTGCCTCGTAGAAGCATAGGAGATTCGAGGATAATGAACATAGAACCCCAAGATGAAGAAGGAGCATGATGGATAGAACCAATCATCTGCTACAAGACCAAAGGGGAACTGCTGCCTGATAAAAAGGAGGCTAAAGCCCTTAAGCGCAAGTCCATTTGGTATTGCCTTATCGACGGAAAACTATACAAAAGGTCTTTTAGCATGTCGTTGCCGAAATGTTTGGGACCTGCAGATGCTGATTATATGCTGAGAGAGATCCATGAAGGAATATGCGGAAATCACACTGGTGCGCGAACTATAGCGATACAATCTCCTAGAGCAGGATACTATTGGCCTACCATGCTGCAGGATGCCAAATAGTATGTCAAGAGGTGTGACAACCGTCAACGGCATCCCTGCTCGTTCACCAACTAGCCAATGAACTATCTCCAATATTCAACCTATTACCATTTTCCCAATGGGGCATGGACCTGTTGGGTCCCTTCCAACAATGCTAGGATAAAGAAAGTTTTTGATAATGGCCATAGACTATTTCACCAAGTGGATAGAAGCTGGGCCCCTATCCACCATAATAGCGTCACAGGTGCAAAAGTTTGCATGGAAAAATATCATTACCTGATTTAGTATTCCCAGAGCTATAGTCATAGACAATGGAAGGCAATTCAATGGGGGTGGGACATTCTAAAACTACTACGAATAATTCCATATAAAAGCCAAATTCACCTCTATCGCTCATCCTCAGTGCAATGGGTAGGCAAAAGTTACCAATAAATTCATTCTAGAAGCTTTGAAGAAAAGACTTAATTAAGCAAAAAGACAACAGACAGAAGAGTTACCAGGAATTCTGTGGTCTGCTCACACCACGGAGAAAGGAGCCACTAGAAAGACACTTTTTAGGCTATCGTTCGGCACTGAAGCCATCATACCAGTAGAAATAGGGAGTCCAAGCTTCCGAATCCAGCACTATAGTCCAAAGCAAAATCAAATTGCCTTGCACTCCATCGACCTCTTCTCTGAAGTGCAAGAGAATGCCCTACTCCAAATGGCCACATACCAACAAAGAATGTGTCGAGCTTACAACCGCAGAGTGGTATTGTAATACTCCACGTGTGGCTTAAAAGGATCAAAGTGACTACTTATATCACCAAAGGAGTACCTTTCTTTTAGGAATTTCATTCTTAAGAACTCTATAATTAAGCATGCTTGCTGGGGAGCAATATTGGGATGGGTGATCTCCTAGGAAGTTTCTCGGGCAGCGTGTGAGCAAGGACGAAACACGCTGAAAAGACCTGTGGTGATCTGTGGGGCCAGTCGACAATCCTTGAAGTCATTATTAATAACATCCTTGATTAAGAGGGGTCGTGACATTACAGATGGTATCAGAGCTGACCCACGATCGTGAGCTACGCCAGTCGATGGAGAGCCCATGAGCAGTCATCTAGCGAGGTAAATATACTGGGTGTGGACCGCCGGTCGAGAGGACTTGTAAGTTGGTCGGTTTGTGAGACACAGCGAGGACGTTGTGCGCTTCAAGTGGGGTGATTATAACACCCTGCATGTGGCTTAAAAAGATCAAAGTGACTACTTATATCATCAAATGTGCACCTTTCTTTTGGGAAGCCCATTTGTAAGAACTTCACAATTAAGTGTGCTTGCTGGGAAGCAATTTTGGGATGGGTGACCTCTCGGAAAGTTGCCCGGGCAACGTGTGAATAAGGATGAAATACGCCGGAAAGACCTGTGGTAATTTGTGGGGCCAGTCGACGATCCTTGAAGTCGATATTGGTAAGACCTGCGATGGGGGGTTAGGGCATTACTACAGGTACATAGGCCGATTCGGGTGGGTGATTTAGTGTTGAGAATAACCAAGTATGTGGGTAAAGGTAACGTGGATGGTAAGTTATCAGCGAAGTGGGAAGGTCTATCCTTCATTCACCAAGAGGTCCGGCCGAGAACATACAAGTTGAAGTATACTTCAGGAGAACTCATTCCCCATACTTGGAATGCAGACATCCTGTGCAAGTACTTCGTGTAGTTACTATGAAGGATCAATCCAGTTAGTTGTAAGAGATAGACCTCTATCTTGTCATGTGGGAATATTATATATGAGAGGGTGGGACGAAGTATGAAAATGGGAAGTAAGTTAGTATCCTTAGAGGATAAATTTGTAATCTTTTCATTTTTCTTTTTTTTGTTTCCTCATTTTTATAATATCAGAGTTAGCTGAATGAAGGAAGTTAAAATTTTCGTTGTTACGAGAGGACATATCTCTCCAAGCCACACAACAAATCCATGAAGGGGTAGGGAACGATTGAAATCATCCCGCTCTGCCAGATTCAACTAAACCTTTCCAGGCTACTAGTTGAATCTCAACAACAAATCTATGAAGGGGAATGGAATGATTAAAATCATCCCACTTTATAAGGAGATTTAACTAAACCTATCAAGGCTACTGGTTGAATCTCCAATAACACATCCGCGAAGGAATAGGAAACGATTGAAATCATCCCTGCCCTAGCAAATTCAACTAAACCTTTTAAGGCTACTGGTTGAATTTCTAACAACAAATCCATGAAGGGGCAGAGAGTGGTTGAAATTGTCTCGCTCTATGAGAAAATTTAACTAAACCTTTCAAGGCTGCTGGTTGGATTTCCAATGAGTCCATGCAAGGGTAGCCAAAAGCTCACCCCACCTCAAGGTACAAAGGTAGCATAGAGCTTAGGGATAAAAGCATCTCATCCCAGTGAACATGGCTTTAAAAAAGAAGGAAAAATAAGGTGCAAAGTGATAAGCAATAACACTAGCATAACATCATCGTTTCATATAAGCAAATGTTCAACAGTATAAGCAATGACCAAGGCTGTTGCGGGTTATAAAAGACGTATCACAAGACAATGCAACATGAATAGAGGGAACATAGGGATGGAGTGTAGATGGCCCTAGAGGCTTAAACACTTATTCCTAAGACCCTAATGGCCAAGGCCTCGACAGTGAGGTGGCTTAGGGCCTACGTGACGAGTTTGACCATGAGGAATTACCTCGATAGTTCCCGATACTGAATGGATCAGTAGGAAGGTTGTGCTCATCAGCATGACTAGAGGAAGCCCAATTGGGGAACTGAAGAGGAGCTAGTCCAGCGCGAGGCCCAATTGAAATATGACCGCCAAACTTGAGGCGTGATTGACCTACTGCCAAAATGGAACCTGCTCTAGCCTAAGTAGCTCACCCACCAGGCTCTCACTGTTTGCCAATACTCATCCTCTATGGCATTGCTAATCTCCATGAAATGCAAATTGGTAATCCACCCATTCTCTGAAGCATGGTCTGCAGAATGGTGAAAATAGGCCTTATACATGTGATGTGGATCCCCTGATATCTCCTCTAATTCCTACTCATGTTTCTAGTTAAAGTTGGGAGCCAACACATTCCACCACGGGGAGGGGGGAATAGGTGGTGGTCTATCAGGCAGCTAACAAAGAGATCTAACACTTATTTCCTCCAGGATCATAGAGCTCCCACTTGACATGGTGAGAGGCAAATACATAACACAGAGGAGAAGGTACAAATCGGCAATGGACCACATCCCTATTTATAAGCCATGGGGAATTCACATTTAAAGCCATAAAAAGGTATGTACCTAACTATTTATCTCTTAACTTGATTTGGAAGTAAAATTCTGACACCATAAAAGACCCATAAAACTCGTACCTTTTATTCGTGGGAATAAAACAGAACCTGGTGTCCGGTACAACTCGACCGGGGATACATGCAACAAGCTCTAATGAGCATTTAATGAAATCTCCTCACAATGGATGACAAGATTAAAACTTAAACTAAGAAAATACATAACATTATTAAGCTCCCTAATCTTTCCTAGCACACTCCTTCCCTAAGGCGACTCTCTCAAGAATCATCTCCATGATTCTTACTCTCTTCCTCGGAGTGGGTCCCAATCAAAACCTGGATGAACCCTCATGATGCACCTTCGAGCCATTTCCTAACCCGATTCTTAGTAGGATTGCACATAGGGATTGCCCCTCCTCGCTAGCCTTGTATTCAGTTATGGCATGGTCACCCACTTGGCGCGTTTCCTAGTAGAACATCATCTGGAAAGCTTTAAAATCTCCTGTAAGATTTGCTATGTCATGCTTATAATCCCAGTCCATGCACTTCATGTTGGCCCTTGTCTCTTCACACTCCTACTGAGAGCATACACGTGCCTCCTTAGCAGTAGACAACTCTTACGAATGTCGAACCTTAAGGCGTTGGAGTTCGTTCGCCTGCTCTGCGCTCTTGGCTTGATAATGGATGACTATCTACAGGGCAATATGAGCATCTTGACAGGTCTAAAAAGAGTGTTACAGTTGTTTGCAAATATATATATCCTCTATATATATATATATATATATATATATATATATATATATATATATATAGAGAGAGAGAGAGAGAGAGAGAGAGAGAGAGAGAGAGGTCATGCTTGAACGAGAGAGTTAGCCACTTAAGCAAAGGGAACGTGAAGACTTTCTCCCATTATACGGTCTCGATGCAGGGAAAATACATGAGGCATCCTTGATTTGAGGGTGCCCCCAAACTCGGGGAAATAAAAGAATATGGAGTCATCCTTTTCCACATCAAAGTGGGGCTCCCAAGCTTGCCCCGACAAGCTATACGTTCGATTCCAACCTTCCATTAGAGAAGAAGGGACTCCAGCATACCCAATCTCAACATAATAAGTTCTTCTATCTGTTACAGAACTTCATTGAGTTAAGCAGTAACAACTCGTAGAACCTCCTGAAGAAAAAGGGAGGAGACAAGGCATGGGGAAAGTAGAGAAAGCGCCTCTCGGAGCTCCTCTAGCTTTAGGCCTCCGCTCGTTACCACTTGCCTCATGATCGCTACACCTCTTAAAGTTAAGAGGAACTTCGTCCTCTGACATGTTGCTTTGCTCAAGAGAAGTAGAAACTAAATCTTGGAGAACTTGGGCAACTTGAAGGGCTTCAGCACTAACGATCCTAGAATCAGAAGAGCCTTGCAGGCCTGTTGAGG
>NCQV01064443.1:3479-16309 GCA_002740545.1 Lophocereus schottii
TGAAAATCAGTGAGCAAATAATGGCCTAAAGTCAAGTCTTGAAAAGGGTCTTTGAGTCTATTTGTGCCATTATCATCACGACTCTGATCTAAACAAGGAGTATCAAGAATCAATGGCTCAAATTGGACAAAAGTAGACTCGGTAGGGTCTAAAGATGAAAGAAGAGGGCAAATAGGAGAATTACAATATTCAAGGAGGAGGTTAGCTCGGACAGGATCAACAGAAAATGATTCATATTCAGCACGGAAATCCTCCTTCAGACTCATATTAACATCAAACCCACAAAAAGATTCATATTTGATTTGTAGAATATTATCATCTGATTTAAATAGAAGGTCAGGAATGATGGAATCAAAAAAGAATGATTCAAATTCAACATGAGAATCCAAATCAAGACCTTCAGTAACATCAACCCTTATGGAAAAAATTCATATTCCGCACAAAGTATATCGTTATTAAAGTTTAAAATAGTGGGTGCAGTCACTTCTTCACATAACTCCTGTGAAATAATTTTTGAATCATCTAAATCATGAAGCTCAACTGTAGGTGTGATGCTTATTTCTAACTCACTAACAGTATTAGACTGTTCACCCACTTCTAATTCACAAAAGCTGTTCAACGTGGTGGGTAAATTGACTAAAATATCTTCAATGATAGTATCCGGTGAGCTAGTACAAGGTGCAAGGTCTGCTGATAGAGATTTAGGGATGTCACTTTCTTGTTCTAAACTAGGCAGAGACATGTTTTCATTCAAATCAGGGCTAGCAGAATAAAAAGGTTCAAAATCATCATAGAGACTAATAGCAGGTTTAGCAGATCCTAAACTAGAATTAATCTCACTAGAAATTTCCCTAATCTGGTTAAAAGATTGAGAATATTCAGTAATTCTCAATTTCATAGTCTCTATCATGTGATCAGTCATATCATTAATGTTCTTTTCAAAACTTGCGCAGGTAGCATCAATATAATCACGATAAAGACAAGTAGAAGCAGCATGATCAGGAGATTCACAATAGTCGCACAAAACAGGAGGCGTATAAGAGTGAAATGAGTCATAGGTATCCATAAAGTGATCTGAAGAGTGAGAATTAGCATCAAAATCATACTCTCCATGAGTCGGGTATATAAAAGTCTCATTAGCTTATTGAAACGCGTAGGTTTCCCAAGCTAATTTTTCAAAGAAATCCCAAACTTCATTTTGAGTTTTAGAAAATAATTCTGTTAAACCTCCAAGACAAAGTGATTCAATATAGCTCCTTGACTCAAAATTTAGACCCTCAATAATAACTTCACAAATTTCCCATTTTTGAAAATTATGATTCAGTTGAGCACGATAGTTATTAAGTCTTGAAAAATAATTCCAAAAAGGTTCGTGCTCATATTGCTGGAAATTAAAAATCGGTATTTTAAAAGTTTTTTTTTTGCAATTTTTCGGTTTTTAGGGGTTTTTAATTTTTTTTTTAATTTTTGGATTTTCAGATTTTTTTTTGTGATTTTTGAAGGTTTTCAAAATTTTTTTTTATTTTTGAATTTGTCCACTTTTTTGTGATTTTTGAATTTTTCCATTTTTTGTGATTTTTTGAATTTTTTGAAGAAACGATTAAAATAAGTGACCATTGATATCAAAATAAAGAAATCAACTAAAATAAATCACAACAACTAAGTAACTACTAATGAAATCACCAAAACACAGTACGGAAAGAGTAATATACGAAAACAAAAAGATGACCTAATCTCTCGTCGTCGTCCCCGGCAACGGCGCCAAAAACTTGTTGGTAATAATTGAGAGCAAAAATAGAAGCCGCAAGCGTACAACTCTCGTTATAATACTTGAGGGTCGTATCCTCAAGGACAAGGTGAGAATTTAGGTCATTACAAAGAAAATGGTAACCTAAACTATCTAACCTAATTCAAAATCTTCAAACTTCCCATATTCAAACGCTAACAATCTACTATGATTAATAAGATGACAATCACTAATAGATTAGAATCATTCATCAATCAACAAAAAAGTAGAAGCTAAACATATCTAACCACAGGGCAACCACAGTCAACCACCAACCTATATCAATCAAATGATAACAATTCAACTCGGTGAAAACAAGGAAAACAGGGTACGGGAGGCATGAACACAGGGCAGAACAGAGAAGGCATGAACACAGGCCAAGAGCAGGGCAATAGACAACTTGAAATTTGAGGCAATCCACGGTGAACTCGAACAGAACAAGGTAGCACAAGGGGAGGAACTTGAACGCTCGAACAGAATAAGGCAGCAACAGGGGAGGGGGAAACGAAACTTCAGACTACCCAGCACTGAGTCAGGCTTCCTCGCGTGCAGCTCGGCCACTCAGCAATGGCGGATTTGCCATTAACAACGAACAAAGGCAAAACAAACAGGGCGAATAAGGGAGGGGAAGAAACCAAATGAAATTCATCAAACCACATCCAAACATTTGCAAAAATCAAACCAATATCGAAGATTACTACTAGAAATTCGAAAGTGTATCAAAATAACAAGAAATTGAAGGCTGGAATCAACTAAAAATCGAAACCCTAAAACCGAAATTAACCCTAAATTTCAAACGACGAAAATGAAATTGAAATTAACTAAACCTAAACCAAAAACAGAATTATAACCTAAGCTAGAACCCAAAATTACCTAAAAACTTTGCCCAAAATTGCCTACTACCTCCTTGAATGGCGTCTACACTCGACTTGTATACCCGAACCACTTCTCAATCTCGACCATCGATATGTGGGTGCTGTAAACGATGATAATGGGGATAGCATAGGGGGTGTGCTGGCGTTTGCTGCGTGATTTAAGGGTTGGAAGTTTGAGGAGAGAGCAAGGGAAGAGAGAGAGGCGAGATGAGGATGGGGATGAAGAAAGGGGTCGAGTTGCTGCATTCTGGGTTCTGGGTTTGGGAGACAAAGAGATAAGGTGGAGAGAGAAAACACAGGGGAGGGAGATTAAAAGAGAGCCGAACCAGTTTTGCTGGGCATTGAACCGGACCGGTTCATCCTGAGCCGGTCCGATTGTTTTTCTTTAACTAGCCGATTCAAGGAAATTTGGACCGGTTCATGGCAATTTCGGACCGATTCTTCAATTCTCGACATTTTTCACTATTGTTCTCGCATTTTTGGCCATTTATTCGAAATTATTCAAAACCTGCAAAATAAAATAAAATCAGTTAAAAACCTTAAAAAATACAATAAAAACGAGCATAAAATTAGTGTCAAAGTACCTTAAAAAATAGCTCATTTTGGTGCGAACAATTATGGAGAGAACAAGACCCTAGCCATGCTAAGGGAGCACTGCTCCAGGCCAGGAATGAGTAAGGATGTTCAAGACCTACTAAAGAGGTGACACATGCCAACTAGCCAAGAGTCACTCACTGCCCCAAGGTTTGTACACCCCACTGCCTGTTCTTTCCTTCTCTTAGGTTGATGTGTAAGCATGGATTTCATCCTTGGCTTGCCTAAAACTCAGAGGAACAAGGACTCCATCTTTATGGTTGTGGATAGATTTTCAAAAATAGCTCACTTTAGCTTACAACAAGACCAATTTTGCTACCTACATTGTTGAGTCGTACTTTAAGGAGGTAATGAGGCTGCATGGGATCCCTAGGTCTATTGTTTTTGATAGAGATATCAAGTTTCTTAGCCACTTCTAGATTACCCTGTTGAAAAAGATGGGGACCAAGCTCAAATACAATACTACTTTCCACCCCCAAACTAGTGGGCAAAATGAGGTTATAAACAGAACCTTGGGAAGTTTGTGAAGAGTTTTGATTAAGCTCAATGCTAAAGCCTGCGATTTGCTCCTTCCCCATGCTGAGGTTGTACACAACACGGCACCAAGTAGAACTACAGGGATGTCTTCCTTTAAGGTGGTTTATAGAACTGATCCCTTAAGCCCCCCTGATCTGGTGCCTAAAGTCCAAGAAGAGAAGGCAAATGCAGAGACCAGCAAGACAGTGGAGGAAATCCAGAAACTCAACAAGCATGTTGTAACCATAATAGACAAGTCCAACACCTTCTACCAAGCTCAAGAAAACAAGCATAACAAGAAGCTGGTATTCTAGCCTGGTGATCTAGTTTGGATTTACATAAGGAAGGAACGTTTCCCCTCAAAATGCTAAAGCAAGCTTATGCCAAAGGTTGATGATCCTTTTGAGGTGCTAGAAAGAGTTAATGACAATCCTTATAAGGCAAATCTCCCTGGAGATTATAGTGTTTCAGCCACTTTTAATGTGGTAGACTTGAGCCCTTACTTGGAGGATGATCATTTAGTGAATTTGAGGGCAAATTCTTCTCAACAAGGGGAGGATGATGGAGATCTACCACTAATACCTCATTTAAGCCCTACAGATAACATAGGAACTCCAAGTTCAAGCACTAATCCTCAAGCATTAGTCTAAGCCATGTTAAAGTAAAGTTCAAGCCTTCCCAGGTATGATCCTTCCTAAAGACCCGATTTTGTTCATCTCTTTTTCTAAGCCTCCAAAAGGTTTAAGCAGGTTCACTCCCATCTATTGTCCCTAAGCACTTATCTTAGCCATTTAAACTGGTCATGACGACTAATAACTTCGTTGTTTCTTCTGGTGAAATCACTTATCATAAGACTCACACTTTTCCAAAACCTTTTAGGGATTCTCCCGTTCAAGCAGGTTCTCTCCCAAATAATGGTTGTGCAGCAAAAATAGGCCATTGCTTGCTACTAGTCATGGCTATTATTAATTTTAGAACACGAGAAACGTTCTTTGTCAAGTCACCATTCTCACACACATATTGCATCTCAATTATATAAAAGGGAAGGGACTTACACGTATTACATTTAAGCACTTCATAATCATTTCAACAACACAATGAGCCACACACATCCTCGCAATCCACACGATTGTGACAATCATAACCTAGACTCCCTCCTCACATAGCAACCGACCACAGCTCCTCAAACCACTCATAGTTCTGCCTCAACCCATCCAACTACCATCTTGGTTTCAATTTCACAATCTAGCACCCTAATTATTATGATATACTAAAAAGTGATACATAAACTTACGTAACTTACCCATGCTTAACTTACCGAATAAACAACTAACAATTAGCGGTGCACTGCAACCAATGGTTATAACCATACACACACATATATATGTATAGGCATTCATTCGACCTTAACTTGAAACGAACGTTTAGTAAGCTAAGTTAAACTAACTAAGCAGGAAACATGATTATGTTCATGTATTGTAGTTAAGGGACGTAAACATGCTCAGTTCGTCATTCAAATATTATTTCCAAAGCTATTTCATAAGCATAATTCAACTAAATAGACAAGTATCGATTCGGGACGTTCATTCATTGTCTCGAAGTTACATTTCAAGCCTAATTAAGTTATTTAAACATAATACGATTATAAACATTCATTTCTTACATCGCAGTCATTATTCAAGTCTAAATAAACCACTTAAACATAATACGATTCAAGGGATCCATTTATTACGTCGAAATTACAATTTGAACCTATTTGAGCTATTTAAAACATAATGCGTTTCAAGGTATTCGTTTATTAAATTGAAGTTACTACTCAAACCTATTTAAGTCATTTAAACATAATACAATTCTAGGCATTCGTTTATTATATCGAAGTTATCATTCAAGTCAACCCTTTAGGCATGCGTTAACTGAATCGACTTGCATCGGTTCTAAACATGCATAACTCATTTAAAACTATATTTTCAGGCATCTAATAACTGAATTCACTTGGATTGAATCTCAATATACATAACTCATTTCGAACTATATTTTCAGGCATGTAATAATTGAATTCACTTGAATCGAATCTAAATATACATAGCTCATTTCGAACTAAATTTTCAGGCACATATTCCATCTAAATTAACATGCATAGTTTCTCATTACAGTTTCCATGAGATTAACTAAACCTAAGCTGACCTGCATTGCCCTTAGGCTAAAACATTTTTGAATGTAATAATAATTAAGGAGGGGAAGAACACTAACTTGAATTAACCTAAAAATTCCCACTTAATTGGCAGCAAACTGACATCCTAATTCTCTGAACTCAAACCCCAACCGTGTGCTTGCAAGGTTCAAACCCTAGCCCTCGACTAAGTGGTGATTGTGGCTAATTTGGAGCTAAAATTTAACCCCCAATCTATAGAGGAGGTCGACGGTGGTGTAGGTGGCTGGATTCCGACACATGGGTGGCGAACTCTCCCCCTTAAAAGAATTTTGTCCTTGAAATTTCTTACCTGATAGAAATAGCACGAAGTATTTTTCACGCATTTTGCTTTCTAACTTCCAAGTTGCTTCTGCCACCTTGTGATGTTTCTATAATACCTTAACATACGAAATGCTCCTATTTCTGAGCTTCTTCTCCATTTTCTCCAAAATCCAGATGGGTTCTTCCACATAGGTGAAATTCTCTTTGACTTGCAGGGGTTTATATCGGATGACATGATCCGGATCTGGAACATATTTCTAAAGACTGGATACATAAAATACGTCGTGAATGCCTTGTAATGACGGCGGTAAGGCCAGTCGGTACGCAACCAATCCCACTTTCTGCAGAATCTCAAATGGTCCAATGAACCTCGGGCTTAATTTTCCTTTTTGCCCAAATCTTATGCTTCCCTTAAGTTGGGACACTTTCAAAAATACATGGTCTTTAAATTCAAACTCCAGTGGGCTTCTCCTAATATCCGTGCAACTCTTTTGCCTACTTTGTACAACTTGCAGCCTCTTGCGAATTGTCTTGATTATTTCGATCGTTTGATCGATTAATTCAACCTTAGGAGGTTCCCTTTCACCTACTTCGTTCCAGCAAGTAGGAGTTTTACAACGTCTACCATATAAAGCCTCGAAAGGAGCCAAGCCTATGCTGGCGTGATAACTATTATTATACGCAAACTCTACTAGGGGCAGGTTATGATCCCAAGTTCCAGCGTAATCGAGTGCACAGGCTCTTAACATGTCCTCCAGGGTTTGGATGGTTCTTTTTGATTGTCCATCCATCTGAGGGTGGAAGGTCGTACTTAAACGTAGTTCTGTGCCCATTGCTCTTTGAAAGTCATGCCAGAAGTGAGATACAAATTTGGTATCACGATCTGACACAATACTGAGTGGCACACCAAGCAATCTAACTATCTCCTTAATGTACAAATTAGCCAACTGCTCAGAGGTGAAAGTGGCCTTAATGGCTAAGAAATGTGCGGCCTTGGTCAGCCTGCCAATTATAACCTAAACACTATCGTGCTGTTTGATGGTTTATGGCATTCTAATCATGAAATCCATAGCGATGTTTTCCCATTTCCACACCGGGATTGGCAAGGGTTGTACTAGGACTCCAGGTTTCTAATGCTCAGTTTTCACCCTTTGGCACGTAAGACATCGAGCCACATAGTCCGCGATGTCCCTTTTCATCCCATTCCACCAATAATGAGTTTTCAAGTCATTATACAACTTTGTACCTCCGGGGTGAGTAGCAAGTGTGGAATTGTGCGGTTGTTTTAACAACTTCTTTTTGAGAGCTATTGTCTTTGGTACATAAAGTCTATTCCCATGCCAAAGCACTTCATTTTGGATGGAAAATTCCATATTCTTTCCTTCTTCCACACCCTTCGTTATCTTCATAAGTTCAGGGTCATCCATCTGCTGTTGCTTGATCTGTTTAACCAATGGCGAAGAGATTTGAAGTGCTACTAAGTAGCCTTGATTCCCCTGCTAGCACTACCTCTACTTGTAGCATGCCGAGCTCTTTTAGGAATCTCTTTTCTTGTGTAAGTAGGTGGGCTACAGATCCAATAGATTTTCTACTCAGTGCATCAGCCACCACATTTGCCTTACCAGGGTGATACTTGACTTCCATATTATAGTCTTTTAGAAGCTCTATCCATCTTCTTTGTCTCACATTCAATTCTTTCTAAGTAAAAATATACTTTGGTCTCTTATGACCAGTATATACTTCACACCTTACTCTGTATAGGTAATGTCTCCAGATTTTCAGGGCAAACACAACCGCGGCCAATTCTAGGACATGCATTGGATAATTTTCTTTGTAAGGCTTCAATTGGCAAGAGGCATAGGCAATAACTCTGCCTTTTTGCATTAATACGCATCCCAGTCCCTTCTTGGATGCATCACTATAGATTACAAACCCGTCATTGCCCTCAGGTATTGCAAGTATTGGGGCAGATACAAATCATTTCTTTAGTTCCTGAAAGGTATCTTCGCAGTCTATTGTCCATTCAAATTTATTGGTTTTTCGAAGTAATTTGGTGATAGGTAAGGCTAGTTTAGAAAATCCTTCTATAAAACTTCGATAGTAGCCAGCTATACCTAAGAAGCTTCGCACTCCGGAGACATTTGTGGGTCTTGGCCAATTTACAATGGCCTTTACCTTTGCCGGGTCCACCTATATGCCATCTTTGGTCACTATATGCCCCAGAAATTGCACCTTTTCTAACCAAAACTTGCACTTTTTAACCTTAGCATATAGCTTGTGCTCTTCTAGGGTTTTCAACACCATTCGTAAGTGGTTTACATGATCTTCTCTGGTCATCGAGTACACCAAGATGTCATCGATGAATACCACTACAAATTTATCAAGTAAGGGTCTAAAGACCCTATTCATCAAGTTCATAAAGAAGGGAGGAGCAGTTATTATTCCAAATGGCAACACCAGGAACTCGTAATGCCCGTGTCGAGTGCGAAAGGTAGTTTTAGCCACATCTTCCTTCTTGATCATCAATTCATGGTACCCCGATCTCAAATGAACTTTTAAGAACACCGAAGCACCGGCCAACTGATCAAACAAGTCGTTAATTCGAGGAACTGGGTATTTATTCTTGACCGTCACCTTGTTCAGCTCTCAATAGTCGACACATAACCTTAGACTTCCATCTTTCTTTTTCACAAAGAGCACTGGTGCTCCCAAGGGTGAAACACTCGGCTGACTTAACCCCTTGTCTAGTAACTCCTGCAACTAAGTTTTCAATTATGTCAATTTAGCAGGTGCCATTCGATAAGGTGCTTCGGATATTGGGCTAGCTCTAGGTACAAGTTTAATGGTAAATTCGATTTCTCGATCGGGTGGTAGCCCCGGTACCTCTTGAAATACCTGCGGTAATTCCCTTGCTACTAGAATCTCATTCAAGTCTAGGTCCTCTGGTTCTGTGGCCTCAATTGTACACAGATAACCTTGACATCCTTTCCTCTACGTCTTGATTACTTGCATAGCAGATACAGTTGGAATGGTCACTTGGTGGCCACTTCCCTTAAAGGTTACTCTTTCTCCATTAGGGGCCGAGAAGGTAACTAACTTCCTTTCGCAGTCTATAGTAACTCTATGCCTAATTAACCAGTCTATCCCTAGAATAACATCCCAACGTTGTATATCTAATTGTACTAGATCTACGGGGAGAACTCCCCCTTCTAACTGAATAGTGCAGTTTTTGAAAACAACATCAGCATAGTAANNAGATCCTAAGGGAGTGGTCATATAAAGTTGTACATCCATCTCACTAGGCTTGCTGGCAAGTTTCTCTGTAAAGGCAGGATTTAAAAAAGAATGTATGGCACCTGAATAAAATAAAACATGAGCATGAAGATGTTTGATAAGAAGAGTACCTGATATGGCGGTAGTGTGGTTCTCCAGCTCGTCTCCTTCCAGACAAAACACTCGACCACCTGCTTGCGGCCTTTTCCTACCTCTGTTGCCTCCCCAGGTTGCGTTCGTGGGAGGATGACCTCTCTGTGTGACGGGATTGGTTCCCATTCCTAAACCTTGAACGTTGCCTTAATGATTCCCTGCTCTTCTTGGCTAGTCTGCGAGTTTGTGGTCCATTGCATCACACCCATAACATCCTTGAATACCATACTTACATGGACCGTAATGCAAACGTCCGCATTGATTGCAGGGTTCAATCTCTTGTCTTGGCGTAGCTTATACTCCTTTACCCCAATCCTTGGCAGGGTTGAAGTTTCTAAATCTCTTATTCCCCTGAGCACTGGATCCTCCTTGGCCAAATTTTCTTTTGGCTGGGCCTATCTGCTAACTCTCAGCTTCAGTTTCTTCTATGACCCGGGCAATTTTCACTGCCCTCTGATACATTTCTAGAAAGCTGGTAAAAACATGCACAGTTATCATTCACTTGATTGGTCCCTTAAGGCCTTGTTCAAAGTGATCCATTTTCATCTCTTCAGTGGCGACCTGATTGGGCGCAAAGCAGGTGAGGTAATTAAACTTTTGCCGCGTACTTTGTCACACCCATTTGTCCTTGCTTCAAACGTAAAAACTCTTGTTCTTTTGCCCTTTTTATATCTTGTGGGTAGTATTGGGCATCCATCAAGGTTTTTAACTGTTCCCAGGTTAAAGCTGGTTCACTAGCTCGGGGTTTAGCAGTACCCCACTAGAATTCAGCATCCTTTTCAAATTGGTGGGTTGCTAGGTGCACTTTAGAACCTTCAGGACAATCCATCACTTCGAATAAGTTCTCCATTCTTCACAACAACTCCTTATATGCAAGGGGGTCGATTCCACCGCCAAACTTAGGTGGTTTCAGCTTGTTGAATCGGCAAATCATTTCCAAGGCAGTTGGCTCTACCACCGAGTCCCTTCGGGGAGGCATTAGCTGCACAACTGTTTATACAAAGTTGCTTAGTTTTATGATTGAAGATAGGTTTGTCAAAGGCGTTTAAAAGCATAGTACAATATTAGATAGCATTCATAGTTTCTAAGTATTGGTGCGATCCTACTCCGGTCGTACGAACACTTCTTTTTCCTTACTAAAACACGCATTCACACTTTACAAAACATGGGGGTAATACCCGTGCTCGTTTATTCATTTTGAGGGTACACTTAGCTTGGAAGTTATATAAGAGCTTCCGACATACTAATGCCTTAGGAAGGAAAGAAACTGGGAGAGTACACTAGCTATAACTTATTTAGATACATCGCATACATTAGCAAAACTTTGGGTTACACATGACTCTAACATCACCAGGCGAATCTTCCTCAGGAGGGTTATTTACCACTAGCTCATTCGAGCCTTCAGACTCAACTGGGGCTAGTAGGTCCCATAACACGAAAGTTGGGGAGTATTCCATATCGGGCGGTCCATCCACCAGCTCCCTTATTCTCAGCATCATGGCCTGCCAGCCATGGGGATATTGTACACCAAAGGAATTTATCTAGTGTACCCACATTATGGCTACTCGCTTGTATCGCTTCGCCTAAGGGTTTTCTGAGAACAGAAGCCTCATCTAGTGATGTTTGATTTGATTTCTTTCGACTATTGTGATCGGTAGTTGTTGGACAGTAGCGGGAGCAATTAAAGCCGTATTGACCAGTTGAATGATGGCATTGCTCCTCTCCGAGGGGGTATCTCCTCAAGAATCCACCCGTTCTTCTGCCAATATCAGGAAATCTACTAATTTTCGAAGGTAAACGGAGTGTAAGCCCATATGTGTACAAGAAATAGACGGAGGATGTAGGTGACTTCACTCCATCTTCCCGTACAAGGCATTTCTCGAATGAACTTGTAAGTAAAATGGTTTTGAGTGACCTGCAGGGGTCCCCACTGGTTGCTCCTACCCATCGCTTCCCAGAAGATGATTGCGTTCTACGCAACCAGCCAGAATGGAAGGTACTCAAAATCATCAATTTTAAACACCATCCTACATCACCACATTGGGTAAGGAGTAAAACTAACAAGCACGTATTTGTATGGGAGTCCTAAGCCATATTTCCAGTTTGTGCACACAAGTAAGCAATGCAAGCGCATAGTAAGCTCATGTAGGCACTTTAAGGCACATAATTCACATACTGAAGCTCCTAAAGTCACAGTTAGATGCATACGCAAACCTATGGCTCTGATACCACCCAATGTAACACCCCTCTACCCCTGAGGGATGTCACACTGTCAGGATCCCCCAAGGGAGACCCCTAAGGCTATCGTAACTAATGACTTTCCTAGGATTCTACCTAACTCTAGGTCAGTTAGTGAAATTCTTGAAAGAAACTACAAGAGTTCCGCTTGTAATTGCAACGTTTGTAAAGTTCGCATTGCGAACATGAGGAGTACCTGTGAGTTTATAGCAATATTCAACAAAACTAAAAGTTTCCCACGACTCACACACTCGGGGTTGAGGCTTATGCCTTTACAAATACTTGTTCTAATAATTTACAAGGTTTACACACTGTCAGAGCCACTACATGCTTGTATCATACATTTTTTCTTTTAAACCAAAATAACAAATCAGGCAGCTTCACAACCATTGCTTCACAGGAACACCTGCAGAAATGATTGGTAGTCCTAGAGAGCAGACATGTTCTTTCATTCATTCATCACCTGGGGGAAAAGGGGAAGGAAATGGAGTGAGCCACCGTATGCTTAGTGAGTGTTCCACCACTCCTTAAAACAAAACCTTTACAAGCAATATTACTCATAATATTCACTTAACAAACAGTTAAGTAATACTGTTGTTGTATTGAGCTACATATCACCGATCGTAGGCCCTTGGCTAGACATTCAAGCATGACAGATTCTTAGTTTCGAATAACGATGTCATGTTAGGAGCTTGCTTACACAATATGTAATTCTAAAACATAAATATTTGATGCACTGTCACCTACATACTCAATATGCACTTTTGAACATTATTACGTGATGCACTATAAGAAACATCGCCACACACTACTTTGAAGTCACATACATCCATGCTTAGAAAATCTTTTTTATTAGGCATGTGTAGGAACTTTCTTTTTCTTTTTTGGAAACACTTTTTATAACTTCTTGAGGTTAATATTC
>NCQV01064451.1:3007-16198 GCA_002740545.1 Lophocereus schottii
ATTCTTAAATCAATAAATAGCATTTCATCTAGTAATAGAATAATTTTAGGAGATATCCTAACTCGACATATATGTTCTGAGCATTTTAAATGGGTAAACTCAGTAGATTGCATTGGTCTCTGTGGGAATGATATTTAATCCAAATTATAAGACCCGTGACCCAACAGACACTCAAAAAGAAAACAAGAGAATAAAAAAGAAGTGAAATTAAAGATTTTGGCATTTGGATTATTTTAACACTTTCTCTCAATTTTAGACCGACTAAGGGTATTTGTTTATATCTTTGACATATTATGGTTTGCGAAGATTGTTTTGAAGAAAATTAGGAGGCAATGATTTTACTCTTAGTCTTTGGATTTTAACTCCACAATCTCAAAATATTTATTCCATCCAAGCCTTTACCAATAACCCGTTACAACCTTATTTATGTCCCTCATGATTACCAAGTGTATTTTGTATTCCAGTCATGGTGGATTGAGATTCTTATCAAACTTATGGTAGATTTAATTATTTGGAATGACAATTAGGAGATCCAATTTATACTTTAAAACACATGAGTAATGAGTGCTTCATTGCTAAAGTAAGGATCTACTGGTTCCTCTAGCTATACCTTTTCCATGTGCCAATATAAGTGTTTAAGTTGATTTGGGTGTGGTTGATTCAATATTTGATGTGATAGTCTCTACTTATATTTCAAAAACTTAATTCCCCTTTCCATTTGTAATGGATTAACTCACTTTTGGGCTAACTGTTGGGTTAATTTGGCTATTGATGATGCTATTAATGTTAACCCAAGGAGTTTCATCATCATAATTATGATTTCATAATTCCTAACGGACAAGCAATGATTTATGCATTGGGGAGTTTAATAAGTGCCTATAGATTACATTATTTTAGGGTCATTTATTGCATTTTTATGGAATTCATGAGCTTTATGTTTATAATTTATACCCTAAATTCTCATTTTACGCTTGAGTATAATTCTTTGATGCTTTTTATAGGTATTGAGACCATTTTGACCTAGCGTTGACCTTCAGAAGACAAGTTTTTAACTCAACAAGGATGCCCCCAGCCACTATGCCTATGGTGGGGTAGAAGAACCTAAATCATTCGAGACATAAGCCTCCATGGATTGTTGCTAGTGGAGGTCACGGTCCATGGCAGGCCTGTAACAGCTGCAATTATTCATTTTCCTTGGTTTATGGTTGAGAATATTTGTTGGTTGCAATAACCAGGCCTGTCCGACTGCTAGAACAGAAGACCTAACTAACTTTTCCCAAAAACCTCTCAAAAATTCTTGTATTTTTATCATTTTTGAAGTGAAACGGAGGTTGGAAAGAAGATTGCTTGCAATTTGAAGGCTTGACGATTGAAGAATTATCAAGAAGTCCATTGTTGCCAAGCCAATTCTGTTTTCTTACTCTTTAAACTCAATTAGAATAATTCTTGTTTGTTTAATAATCATGAGTGAGTAGTTTTCTTTAGTCTACAGATTTGATAACCAGACAATGAAACTAGATCGTGCAATATGCTTAATCTATTTGGGTCATTTTAATCTATCTTGTGGTGTGAATATTGTGAGTAATTTAGGCCAAACTTGGTCAAGAAATCTATTGCATCAACAAGATTAGACTTACATTGTTATTTTTCAAGGAAAGTTGCATGTTAAGAGAAAACTTGAAAATCTAGATGCTTAATTTGGACTAATTCATGAACCTTTGAAAGCACAACAATTTGATTAGTCTAAATAATTTAGTTTTTTTTGAAAGAAAGAATTGGATTATAAGCGATTGTTATCCTTTGATTTATCTAAACTTAAGTAAGCACAACCTTCATTTGTCGGATCTAATTTGCTGTTGGTGAAACAAATCACTAGGCATTTTTAATTGATAGAATTCTTAAATCAGTAAATAGCATTTCATCTAGCGATAGATTAATTTAGAAGATATCCAAACTCGACATATATTATCTTTAGCATTTTCAAAGGATAAATTCAATAATTGCATTGGTCTCTGTGGGAACGGTATTTAATCTAAACTAGAACACCCTTGCACTTGTGAAGGGTCAAGTTTTTGGTAATATTGCCGGGGACCAATTTGTCAAATATTGAGTTCGTCCTTTATAGATTGACTAAGTGTTTTCTTTTTCTTTGTTTTTTTTTATTTGTTTTTGTAATGGTTGTGGTGGTGCTTAGAAGATTTCCCCATTTTTATGCAAATTCACTTCCCTTTTGAATTTGATCCAGAGATAGAAAGGACTTTTCATTCGAGGTGGAAGAAACTATGGCTCAAGAAGTAGAGGCTCAAAGCCCAAGAAGCTTCTTCAAAAATGGCAGTAGATGGAAGAGATCAAGGAAGGACACTTTGGGATTTCATTACCCTGGGTATCTATAAGATCACTTCAAGCATTATAAGGCTAACTATGGAAGCTCATAATTTTGAGCTCAAACCGGCTCTTATATCCATGGTGCAACAATCTCGATTTGGAGGCACCCCGATAGAGGATCACAATCTTCACCTCTCGGTCTTTTTAGAGGTGTGTGATACTTTGAAGCTCAATCGAGTTTCAACCAACACCATATGACTCCGATTGTCTCAATTTTCATTAAGGGACAAGGCATAGGTATGGCTCCATTCATTGCCTCTGGGGTCGATAACCACTTGGGATGAGCTCACCAAGGCTTTCTTTGCTAAGTTCTTTCCTTCTAACAAAGACAGCAAGTTTAAGAAATCAAATCACAACTTTTGCCTAACACAAGGATGAGACGTTAGATGAAGCTTGCGTGCTGTCTAAAGATTTATGGTGGTTATGCCCACATTATGGACTCTAAAAGTAGATGATCATTCAAACCTTTTGAATGGAGTCACTCAGCTGGTGCAGTCTACTGTAGATGCGGTGACAGGTGGCACTTTGATGGGCAAGACGGAAGATGAGGCCTATAACTTGATTTAGGATATAGGACTCAATAACTACCAATGGTCTAATGAAAGAAACCAACCCAAGAGGGTTAGAGGTAACTTTGAACTTGATGCTGTCACTTTACTTTCTACTAAAGTGGATGTCACAACTCAAAGGTTGAGACATTTGAATGTGAATTCTATTAATTCAAATACCCTTTCCCTACCATGGGAAATTTGTGGTTCTGTTGAACCTTTGACTATGAATTGCCAAGTTGGGGTCCTTTTGCTCAAGATGTTAATGACCAAGTTAATATGTCAACAATTATAAACCTAAACCAGCCAATGACCCTTTTTTCAACGCTTACAATCCAGGTTGAAGGAATCACCTTAATTTTTCATATAGGTCTAACATCCCTCCTGTGCCTTAATTGAATGCTAGACCATCCTGGGATTTCAAAGACCACCCTACCCTAAACAAGCACCTCAAAAATCTAACTTAATGGCCATGATGGAGAGCGTGCTGTTGGCACAACAAAAGCAAGATGAGCATATCAAGCAATTAGTCTCTATGATTGATGTGCTTAGTGTACGAGCATTTGGAGTGTAATTTTAAAGCCGCAAGCATACAGCTATTGTCGTAGTACTTGAGGGTCGTGTCCTCAGGGATGAAGATAAAATTATTGCCACAAACTATTAATCTAATTCATTTCTACCTAAAACTGAACATATTCATCGCAAGAAAAGCTAATCTAATTAATCATTAACAACTCACATTGTTTAATAAGGCCTGGCAAACTTTAAGATAATAGAGCAAACTCCAATATAACTCATTACATTATCTAAATAAAAGATAAGGAAAATGAAACCAAACCAATGGCTAAACTAGATTTTTAACAAGGTTGAGTAAACAAAATACTGATTAAATGAAATGGAGAAAAGGGAGCAAAAAGTTCGTTTTGCCAAGCCACGGAAACTAGGACAGGCGCTTCCTTGCCAAACTAAGCTCACCCCACCTCACATTGTTGATAATCAAGTATCCACAAACCAGCTCAAACCTCCACAGCCTAGATCACGATGCATAACCTAGAGAACCAAAAAACAGGAGGAAGGGATAGAGCTCAGACTGAACAAACTTAAGACAAACACCAATTCGACTAAGATGATGCTAACGCATGGCACTTGAGCAAACAAAAAGAAGAAGTAGGATAGAATAGAACGACAGGAAAGGGGAACGGATGTTGAACTCAACCATCAAGTAACCTAGAACTAAGCAACAAATGAGCTTCTAAGCTCGTTAAAAATAGTGGAAACGCCATTACCAAAGCTTCAAAAAGAGCGAAAACAAGGGAGGGGAAAAACTGAAATTAATCAAAACCCAACCCAAAAATGCTATTACAACTGAAGATTGTGACAAACTACCCAAATCAACAAATTAAGCTTTGAATATACGCAATTGCAATCTAAAAAATGAATCTAACATTTGAAATTTGAATAGATGAAAATAAATCCAGGCCCTAAATTACTAAACTGCAATGGCAAGTAACTAAAAACCCTAAAAATTAAAGCGTAAAAACTTAAATTAAAACCTAGACTCCCTACCTTCATGTGCCGCAGCCTTAATTTATACTCAAACCCCTTCAATCTCGGCCCTTCGATCATGCCTGATGTGGATGGTGCTGATGATGATGGGTTGGCTAATAGAGAGATAGTGAAGTGGATGAGGATGACTGTGGTGATGGTGGTGTCAATGATGGTATTGTTGTGGTGCCAGAGAGAGAGAGAGAGAGAGAGAGAGAGGAGTCAGAGATGAAGAGGGATTGTGGGGTTCTTTAGTCTGATGGATCGAGAGAGAAGAGAGGCAAGGAGAAATGTGGGGTAAGTACGTGAGATGAACATGGGGATTGGGTGGATTTTGGCTTTTTTTTTCTTTCTTGCTCTCTTTCCATCATTTCTTTCATAATTTTTCCTGATTTTCAGCACCTGCAAAAATGAAACAAAACAAAATAAAAATCTAAATATAATAATTATTTCAAGCATAAATCAGGTATAAAGGTATCGCAAAAATATCGTATTTTTGGCATGAACAAATACCCTTACATAAATATTTTGCTCGTCCTCGAGTAAAACAACGAAACTACCCAAAATGAAATGGAAAATAAGAAGTAAAAAATCCTAGCTCACTTTCGCACGAATCACGACTGCAGTTAACATATGCAACGAGCCCTTTAAATCTCTCAGTTTCCCAACTAGATGAGTGAGGTCTTGTGAAGATTTTTGAATGAAATACCCACAAAAAATCTTTTCAAAGACAAAGGAAAATCTTTTTGGTTTTTTTCAAAACATGAACATACATACAAGTAATGCCAAATTATGTACATGACTTAAGCAACTGGAATACCCTAGTAACCAAATTGCCAAATTACATATAAATGGAATGAACAATTAAGAGATAACTAAGTCAAAGGAAGCATCCCGACTCTCATTTTTCACTCAACGCACAGTATGCAATGATATATACACCTTGGTGCATGTGCAAAAGCATAGCAACCCTTGTAAATCAAGTTGTTAACATTGACACAATCCCATTTCCTTGACTAATTACCTTCTTTGCTCCAATTTTCCCCTTTTTTCTTTTTTTTTTTCAAGAACAATAATATCGACATGACTTACAAATGTTCGGGCTTTCCCTAAAAAAGGGTTTCATTAGAATGTGCAAAGCACTCATTTTATTGCCCAAAGAGATGTGTAATCAAGTAAAATAGCATATATTCAAACCAATTAAAGATATGAAATAAAGATAGTGGCTATAAAAATTGGTGCCTGGGTTTTTATTCACTTTTTTGGTTTTTATTCCTTTTTTTCTTTTTTTCTCCCTTTTTTTGCATTTTTCAAGAAACATAGAACGCAACTTCAAAAAAAAAAAGTTCTTATGCCACTTAACAACAACACCCTATGAATTGACGATAAAGTGAGTAAGGTAGCACAAATCACACATATAAGATGGGGTTATTATGAAAAATCGAGTCTATATCCTCAACTAGATATCTCTTCATGCAAACCCTATTTACATATAACTCAATAATATAGCACTTGGGATCACAATTATCTTTTTCAAAAAAAATATGTACAAATGGGTACCTCACCCCTAGTCCAAAACTCCACAATGTCCTCTTTCTGGGAACTACGACACCAAAAAGCAATCACATAAGTTATACAACCATTTGACCAACATAAATCCATAATTATATACAAACTAGCGAACCACCAACATAAAATACAAACCAAAATCAAAATCAAAATCGAAACCACAACCAAAACCAAAACAAAACTAAACACACAAATAATCACCAAAATAAAAACAGGACATGACCAAGAAGCTACTAAATATAAAGCCAAACAAAAAGAAAATTTAAACAAAACAAGACACAAAAGAAAAACACAATATAAAACCAAGAGAACAAAAAGAGAGCACTAACATGATATTTACAAAAACATACCACCATTACACAAAGAATTACCAAAACATCCTAAAAAAATAAAAAAATGCCCAATATAAGCAAGGAACGACCAAATAAAAGGCAAAAGAAAAGTAAACCGGAAGCAAAACAAAACTCAAAAGAAAAAAAACCAAAATACAAAACCACTAAAATATCAAAAAGAAAACAAAACAAAATATAAAACAAAACAAAACCAAAGAAAATAAAAAACTCACAAAACTAAGAAAACAAAACACACAACTAAAACATACAAAAACAATCCTAAATATCCATAACTATTCACAATCCTAGCTATCCACAACTAACAAGTAGTCACAAAACAACTATAACATAATCAAGTGTTATCATAGCCAACTCGGCTCAGCAAATTCCAACTTTCTCCTTCAGATCGATCATCCATACAATCACAATCCTGAATATCTACAACTATGTACAAAAAAGAAAGAAAAGAAAAGAGAAATGAGAATAAAGAAGGGGTAAAACAATCATATTAGGTTCGGTACTAATTGTACCCAAGCTAACGCCTCATTCATATGATGTCGAGGAGGTTCAAAGAGTATCAGCCACTCCATCTCAGCTCACAAGCTACTACTCAAATCAAAAACGACTAAGGGTCGAAGCAACTTATCAAACATGCGGGCACAATCCTCATAGAAATGAAAATAGTTAGAAACAAGAGGTGTAACCCAAATAAAATGCATAAAAGAAATGCAAGTCAAGGCTCTCTTGAGCTTATCAAAGATCTCAGCCCAATCAAAAGAGAGATGCGTAGATGCAAAATCAGATGCACTAGGCAATGGTCTAACAATAAATGACTATACGAATACATAAACCATTAGGAATGGTTTGAATTATCAAAATGAAATCCTACCTCTCTAAAAGGGGATGGGAGATGAGCAAGGCAAGGCCAATCAAATGAAATATAAAAATCAAAGCTCATAGGGTGGCCCAAAGTCAAGTCCTTCACCTCAAAGTGATCGTTGAGTCTATCTATGACACCATAATCAAGAGTCTGATCTAAACAATGACTACCAAGCACAAAGGCTCAGATTCTACAAAAGTATACTCGAGAGGGTCTAAAGAAGGAAGGAAGAACAACAGAGAGAGAAGTAGAGAGTGATAAAATAGGAGGGATGGGAGCTAGTCAAGGGAAATCTCTATAGAAATGGGATGAATAAGCTCAACAGGAGGTGTAACCTTACTAAAATCCACAGCAGAAGGCTCTTAAGAGAATGCTTCTCAAAAAAGGTATCCTCTAACTCAACTCACGTGTCACACTGATTATCAGAACTAGCATCAGTCTCAAAACCATCTACCCCCTTCACCTCTCCTAAGGGAGCCAAAGGAAGAGACGAGTTGCAATAACCCAACCCTAACCCATATTTATTTATTTATTTAAATCATATTTATTTATTTAATTAATCATGTTTATTCATTTAATTAATCATGTTTATTGATTTAATCACTCATGGTTATTTGTTTAACCAAATCATATTTATTAATTCAATTACACTCAATTTATATATTTATCTAATTACGTTATGCCATTTAAATTTTCCACTTTCATTTGTCATATTTAATCATCCCGGTTGGGGGATATTTCATTTGGGTCCTATTTTGTAATTCAAGTTTTATTGATTATTAATTCAAGTTTCGTTGATTGATTAAATATCGGGTGAATTGATAGTAGGCCTCGATATATGATTTAAGAAATTATTATTATTATTACTACTATTATTATTATTTTTATAACCTTGCAAAAATTTAATTTCGAGCTACGAAAATTCTATCGCGTACGGTTTATTTTCCTTCCCAGGCCCAAACCATATAAGCCAATCATAGCCCAAGAAGCTTGCATTGTTAACCATGATTTAAATCTAACCTTAAACCTAACCATGGTTGGCCAAAAAGCTCCTTTATGGGAGGTTAAATACTAGCCAAGTTATGTTGATTCATTTCTAACCAAGTAAAACCCACACACACTCATCTTCTCTCCTCTTTCTCTCCCTATTCGGCCACCTTCTCCCCCTCCCAGCGGTTGCTATTTTCCGGTGGTTTTCGGCCAGCCTGCTACCGTCCCTTGGCTGCCTCCGACCACCCCGACATTGTAGTACCACTAACCACCATCCTCAATTCTCAAAACAACCAAATATCACCCCCATCTCTTTCTTTTTATGCTCGAAGTAAGTGATCTCAACTTGGATTCATTTCATTTTGATTTTTGTTTTTGTGATTTGGATTTTGATCATGTTCTTTGGAGGAAAACAAGAGTTATTTTGATTTTTTAATTGTGGATTGAGCTTAAAGCATGCTAGGGTTTAGGGGTTTTCCGTTATCATGTTAGCTTAGGTCAAGTGATAGATTTGGATTGTTTTGTATATGATTTTGTAATATTTAGTCTTATTGATGATTATGATGGTGTTTTTGGTGATTTGGAATGATTTGAAAGTGAGTTAAAGTTGGTCATAAACTAGGGTTCTAATGATCTTGCAAGGTTTAGCTCTCCTTTAATGGCAAGCATGTTATTTGTGTATATTTGATAGAGAAATGAATCTTTGATTTACATGATTATGAAGTGAAATTGAGTATTGTGGATTACTATCGTGATGGCAAGGACCAAAGCTTCGTTACATGATTTTAAAGAGTGATTTTAGATGAGGATTTATGTTAAAAGAAAGGAGAAAGTAGTGACAGTGTGGCTGTGAATTGACAGAAAATAAGGGACACGTTGCTAATAAACTGGTAATGGTCGGCCCAGCTAAAACTTATGATTTTTGGTGGGTAGATAGATGAATGAGTTACCTTTTAAATACTTTTTATATCGCCCTAATCCGAGTTTTGTAGAAGAAGTTATGGTTGTTTTGTTAGAACTGCACAGGTTCGACCAAAACTAACACAATTGTGTTCTATCTCATTTTGAAAACCCTATTGTGAGAATCATGTTTTGTGTTGTAAATTAAAATTTTTCGGGACTCAGTAATCTATTTATATTGGATTTTAGGTCTTTATTTGAGGTCAAGGGTCAAAGTTATAAATTTTTTAAGTGAACTGACCTGCTTTGGTGCAAATTGGGCTGTTATTGCAATTTCTATGCCGCATATATTTTGAGGAAAATTTTGAAAATTTTAATGTAGATTGTCCATATTGTTTTGATTATCCTATAAGATTTCATAAATTTTGGTTGAGTATTTTTATTGTGGTGATTTTGAAAGCATTTTGAGTAATTGTGTAAAGAGCAATAATAAAGATTGAGTGAGATTGATCATGTACTCATTTTGCGTATTTCGGGCCAAGTAAGGTCATTTAAGGGGGAAAAAAAGTTCATGGGGTTTAATAGGGCATTTAGCTCAATTATAGAGAGAAAGGAAGACAAATATGTATTGTAGGAGTATATTTATGAGTTATGGACTTTATAAAGGAAAATACCAAGTTTAATCAGTTTAATAGCTTCTATGGTTTTCAATGACTCATTTGGGAGGGGGGCGAACTATGTTTATTGGGCTTATGAATGAAATATGAGAAGTGGGGAGAGTAATGATTCAGAACATACTATTTATTAGATTAAGTTAGTGTTGTATATGCCATTTTGAACCAAGATACATCTCTCTTGGCCTTAAATCTGTATTATCAGTTCGTTTCAAAGGTATTAAGAAAAAATCAATCTTTCATTATAACCATCATGAAGGCCTATTGCCAAGAAGCATTTACTCTTATGGTCAATCCATTTATACCCATCAAGGCCTTTTCCTTTTTAATCTCATCTATCTTATTATGGTTTATTTTACTTTTATTTTACTTTATATTAGATTAATTACTTTCAGTTATCCCATTTTGGGATTATCTTATAAGTTATGTGAGTTACATACTGAATTTCTATCCAAGTTACAAGTTATGTGAGCGTCATTTACTGACTACACATATCTACAATTACATTTGTGAAACAGAGTCGAAGCCTAATTTATTGTTTCCCGTTATGCATAAGTTTTATCAATTCGGAACATATTTATCAAATTCGAATCCATTTGAAAAACTCAAGGTACATTCATTGCCTGTATCTTTAAGATTCAACACCATTTTATCAAGTTATATCGTCATATGGTAAGTATACCAATGAATCCGTTTAATCAGAGGTTTACCACATAATCCGTGGCCCCATCAGTGGTAGGCCGACGGCCCTTCAATCAGTGATATGTCGCGATGTCAGGCCGGGGTTCCCAATCGACCTAGCAGGCATGCACTTATTAATGGATCGTCATATCTGTCAAGGGGTTCACTTATAGACAATAATGCGCAATTCAGTTTTATATTGCTTACATTTCCATTACTATTGCGAACTAAGTGAATTGTAAAGGTGGGTATCCATCAACACTATTTCTATGCTTATTTTACAATACAAGAAGGCATGTATTAAGTTTCAGCTCACATTTTCAAACTGTTTGCATGTTTTCCATTTTAGGTGATGAAGTGTCACATGTTTCTCCATTTAGCAAGCCCTTTTGGAAGTCATCAGATGCACACAGTGGATTCAGCATAGCATGAATGTTGGGATCAACCTCAAGGTTAAGTCGGGTCTATATTCAATATACTTGAGTAGTGTGGGGTGCTAGTTAGCGCATGATACAATTAAGTCGATTGTACTGAAGTTGAACTACTATGGACTTTGGACTTGAAGTGTTTCAGTTTAATAGATATTGTGATTGAACATGATTTGCAAGATTGAATGGTTTTAGTGAGCCTTGTCCTTATCAGGATGGCTGTAGCGCCTTTCATTGTTAGATCTTCTGTTGCGGTTATCTATGAATCAAGTAATTAGCAATTTGGAGGCATTATAGATTTGCTATCAGAGCTAAGGTTTTAAGGGTCATTGTGAGCTATCAAGTGTTTCTTAGTTAGCTATCAAGGTGTGTATGAGTTATGTTGGACCATTTAAATGCGCTATTGACTATAAGTTCATATGTATGGGCATATATTAAGGAACCATTTCCTTTTGGGTGACTCAATCATTTGGTAATATCTTGAGATTTGAGCATTACAAAGTGGAATGTGGAACCATTTGGGTCACCTGTTAGTGAGACATGCTCTCATTTATCTGGGAGTTATATTGTATGTTTTGTTTCTATCATTTGTTTAAATTTTTACAATCGTGCATCCCAGGTGTACGACCCATTGAGTTATTAAAGTGTTTCTCTTCATTTCAGGTATCTATAGTAAAGCTTTAGGCTAGGTTTTAGCCAGTTAAAAGGCAAAACTCTATTCATTTTGCCTCAGGATTTAAGAGTTTTATTAAGGTGTGTTAATATACCTGATCTTGAGTACAGTGATGGTTGAAACCCAATGTGGGGATGCCATTTGCAACTTCTTAAGGGATTAATACAGTGTCAAGTTAGGTGTAAACCTCTAAATGAGGAAATGTCTTGTGGGGTAATATCTTTGAGGTGAACCAATGTGAGATGAACATTACAATGAGTGCTCATGTATGGTGATAACAATTAGTAGCTTATGGTGTGCTACTTGGCATTATATAGGTGGTATAAGTAAGATTAAGCTGCGACGTATAGGAACTATCTGGTCCTGACACTAAGACCTTACATCAGCAATGCTCTCATTACTTCCTATCATTGACTTATTTCTCATTACCTTACATCAGCAATGCTCTCATTACCTTGAATTGTTCAGACGTATCATTTCTTTGCCACTAACATTCTCTTGATTTGTAATGGAGTGTTCATGAAAAATCTCATATGTGGTCTGTAGGGAGTCCTTTAAACACATCTAAGCAACATTTCTTATAGGCAATTCAAACCATGACAATCATAATCATTTAATTCTTTATTTCCATAATGGAGCCTATAATGACCCCTGTTATGCATTACCGTGTGATTTACAGTTCTTCCTAAGCATATTTGACCCATTCTACTTACAGTTCAGCCATCACTATGTTCATATTTTTACTGTCGCCTACTTTAACTCCTTGCTTCTATTTGGGCACTGTTTATTTATTGCTTGCAAAGCCTTTGGTTGCTTCAGACCTAAGTCATTAAGCGCCTTTTAGCAATTAAATGGATCCATATTGTTTGTGTTTCTATAGCATCGTAACATCATATTGGCATACTACTCTATCGTCGCGGCTGTATGTCATTAGTCAAGTTGTTTTGACAATCCTTTCTTTACTAGTACATCCTACCTTATTAATAATAAACAATGATTTGTGCTATTTTCTTCTGCCATAAGTTTTGGAGTTTATATGCCTACCTACGACTTCTATTTACTACAGAATGTGTTATTGATGGATGCCATCATGTGCAGTCATAAGACTGACTCCTTCATCTTGACGTATAGGCCTTTCAAACACCAGATGAATGAAATTTCCCTTCTGGTGATGTTGACCCTCATTTCATCAATTTACGCACATGCAGGTACCACATGACTTTTTAAATGCCTCTTTTGTAATCTATTAGATTTCTTCACCTTTAATACTTAATACTCCCTCTCTACTTCATAACATCATTCATTTACTTTAATATCATGACGATCATGAATAAACTGTATGTCTTATATATGCAGGTCATTTATATGCCTTACCTCTTTTATTATGAATCTTCGTCCTTTCATTCATTCAGCTTATATGCCGGTCCTTTATAACTAATAAAGAAATATCTTTGCAAGAGTTCATGGTGTGGTTATATCTCTTTACATTATAGATCATCCCCTGTCTTTTAAATTTATTGAGACCAGTAGTTAGTTGAATGTGTTATCTTTTTATAAATATGTCTCTATTAGTATTGCTAGAACCA
>NCQV01064458.1:3770-15181 GCA_002740545.1 Lophocereus schottii
AACTTCCTTCAAAAAATCCGTTGCTTTTTCCTTATTTTCCTATAGTGAGTGAACAAGGATGTTGACATATCAACTTTCATATAGGAGGGGATTGAAAATGCTCATTAGTGTTTTTGTGACAATTTGAGCATCTCATTTAACAAATGAATAACTAAAATCAACTTCCATGAAAACTCAAGCTTCTTTTTAAAATGATTTTTTATTTTTTTGGCAATTGAATGGATGTCACTTCCCAAAGATGAAGAACATGCAAAATTTATTATCTTTACATTTTGGTTGGCAAACCTTTCTACTTTTATCCTCCTTTTGGCATGTCATTTAATTGTGGAGGGTGCCTTTCATATGGAGCCAAAATAAGAATTGTAAGGAACTACAAAAATAAGAAATTTACATTTATTACTATGACTCTCAAACCTCCTCACTGCCATCTAAATGAAAATTTAAGGGACTGAATTAAGAAGATCTTGAAGAATGACTACACTTAAGTTCTAAACTCATTTCACACACTAGATAAGTCCTTAGAAGATCTATAGCTATATCCATACAACATCAAAGTGAATAATAACAACATCACGTAGAAATGGAACGAAATATCATTTTCACTTCTATACTCATACCCCTAAAGCAATATCGTAGAAATGACATGCTTATAATTTAAGGATACCTACAAGGGTTAATTTCATGTTACTCCTAAAATTTGGTTACTAAATAGCTATCATACTTGGCCTGCCGTATCATTTGTAAATAAATTCTTGAGAGAGGGGATCCTGAGTATGCAGTTTTAGGAAGTTGTGAAGCCTAGTATTTGAGGTTTTCTTGAAAGAGACAAAATCATAAAGGTTTTTTTTTGTGTTCTAGAAAATCTATTAAATAAATTTTTACAATAGGTAAAACCAGTATAATTAAATCTTTAGAGGGATCCTTTATACATTTTAATATGCTAGATGGATATGGCTATAAAACAATAATCGTCTTTGGTGATCAATGTTTTCCATCTCTATTGGTCACAATCGTCATTCTTAAGCACTTTCCTGATTCTATTTTGAATTTTTCTAATTAGGGTTTTTGTTCTAGGTTTAAATTAAGGGACTTAGGGATTACTCTCTTGATTGATCATGATACTTCGATTTCTTGGTAGGAATTTGAGGCATCTCGGCTGATCTCTCTCTCTCTCTCTCTCTCTCTCTCTCTCTCTCTCTCTTCTTGTGTTCATCTAGTGGTTTCGACCACAAGATTCACAACATGTATACAATTGGGATGTGATTTAGGTGAATCCTTTATACACAAGGGATGTTTTCCCAAACTTTTATGGGTCTAGGAGTCGGCTTCTTTTTGAGTAGTGAACTAGTGGTACCTACAAAGGGAAGACGGTTCACATATAGATCTCCCTAGTCCCTTCACAAGTGGGACCAACACTGAGGTTGTTGTTGGCGTCTTTGCACACAAGGGCATTTGATAATTCACTAAAGGCATTGTGATCTCCTAAGCCGCGTAGTATCTTTATAAGATATGATGTATGGAAAAGATGCGGTTTGTTTCTATTGGTATGTATGTAAAATTTTATATTCTTTGATGTTTTTAGGTTATTCATTGGGATATATCATGCATTGAGGCAAAATTTGCTAACTTGGAAGTACAACTTCCTGGAAGTTTAGTTCATCTATTAACTTTCTATTTTTTTTCTATTTTACCCAAAAAAAATTAAAATTATGGGAAGTTCACTTTTTTGTGATATAATTTTGTCTCTCTTTTTGTCTCCTCTTGAATGTGCATTTTTTATTGTTGATTTATTGTTCACTATGATTAGACCCCAAGGAATTTGATTTAGTGTTTTGGGAAATTAGGCTTTAATATGTTATGTACATTTTGTTGTTGATGCTTTTGATAAGAGGAGATGGAAAAAAAAAAACTAGGCGATATGCCAGTCCAGTAGGGTTTTTAAAGGTTTGTTAGTTTGCTAACAGGAAATTTTTATGCATATTGGAGTGTTTGTTAGTCATGTTTCTACTTTTACACTGGGGTTGTGCATTTTTTATACGTTTGTGCAAATTGTGATTATAGGAGCCCGAGGTCCATGAGCACAATGATAATTTTGAGGCCTTGTTGATTAAAGATGAAAGCAAGATAGGCCAAAAGACAAGTTGCATGGTCAAATCGCGTCTAAAAGTAGGGTTTGCAAGGTTTAAGGATGCAGTAGGAAATAGGCCGGCTGAAGAGGAGGGTGTCATAATCTACTATGGTTTGGCTCGCAGTACGTGCAGGTGGCCACAACCATGGTGACACCACCACGGGCTGTGGTAATCGAGCTTCACTAGATTTGTTTGGCTTCTATGCATTTATGTTGATTTTGTTACTTGGTTTTTTTTGGGGGTATAAATCATGTTTCTAGGCATTAAAAGAATTCATCCACCAACTGCCCAATGCAATACATTATATTTTTATCCATTAAAATAATGAAGAGCAGGTTAGAGAGGAAATTCACAAGGATTTTGAACCAGGTTCGATGGATTCAGATGCACTTTCAGTTGAGCAACACTTCACTCTTCCCCTATATTATCCCTTATATTTATCTTTTTTGATTGTAATTTGGCTTTATTTAAATCATATTAGAGTAGGTTTTGTATATTGAGAATTTGCTTAAGCCTTAGATGACTTTGTTTAAATAATTGATCATTTTGTCGATTGAATTTGTTGGTTGTTTTATTGAATTCTAAAAGCTTAACTACATGTGAGATCCCCGACCATTTCTTACATGAATTAGATATTGAGTGAGACACTCATGAAATTCCATGTCACACAACTAAGATTTGATTTGATTGTGTGATGTCTTGGGAAATAATAGCCAATTGAGAGGTCCAATTTGATAATCACAAGCCTAATGAGTTTGAATTAATTGAGCCCAGGGGAGTCGATGATTGGTTAAATTCGAACATTTCACTTCAGTTTAAAATAGGGCTGTCAAATAGTTCAAGTGAGGCTGAGTTCGTGTTCGCGTCAAATTTAAACGGGTCGAAAAATCCTCGACTAGAACCTAACCTGTTAATTAAACGGGTTAAAAACCTTGATATATACCCGTTTATTTTTTAAATGGGTTGGCCTAAAATTTATCCATTGACCCGTTTAATATAAACGGATTAAATTCAGGTTATCTAGTTACCTGCTTACCCATTTAACATTTTCACTAAAATATGATTATCGAGCACTATAAATCAATCTTTTGAGTTCAATATATTATAATAATGTAACAATTGTTCATGACCCAGAAGAATTGCAATCCCAAAGCAAAGATCAACTTAATTAAACTTCGTGTTTGCACAATTTCTCCCAAAAAATACATGGTAAAATTGGATAAATGGATAAACCTATAACCTATTTAATTAAATGGGGCTAAATATATATCTTTTTGTGTCAAAATTATCAACCTGAACCTAACCCAATTAATTAAACGGATTAAATATGTCAACCCATTTAATTAAACGAGTTGAAAATCTTTATCCAAACCCACTTAATTTCGTGTTCGGTTCAGGTCGGTAATCCTGTCAAGTCAACTTTTGACAACATTACTTTAAAACAAGGTTGTGATAACTTGATTATCGATGTTATAATCAACGAGGGGAAGTTCTTTCTAGTTATTTTATTCGATTCATTACTTAGCAACATACATTCTTGATATTTTTTTTCATTTAATTACATTTAGTAAATTTATGTTTTTGATTTAATTCCCCAAATATGTGATGCACTTAGCCTGTCCTAATGGAATCTAGGTCGGTAGTTTGACATAATCTTTATGGATACTACGCTTGATTTGCTACTTTGCTACATCTGTGTACTTACAGGGCTATCACTACGATATGAATAAAGATATACAATGTTAGATGTAAGGTCTCTTAATAAATCATGTAAAAGTTTTAAATACTCGATCCAAAATTATCATATTTCATATGCCCTTGGATCGCCTATTTCTTGCTCAGAAACAATGGAATTTCTTATTTGTTTTATTTGACATTTTAGGTGATAAATCGAGCCGAGCGAGCTGCAGAGAATTAAATTAAAAGCAGTGGAAGATCAAGAAGTGAGCTTCGGAGCATTCAAAGTGAACTATCCGAAAGCATTTCGGAAATTTATAACCGCATCTCAGAAGTTCAACTCAATGCTTCATATCATCTATAACCTTATCGAGTCATAAACTTTCTATAGCTCCCGTGAACTATTTGCATGCCTTACACAGTGTTCACAGCGTGCCCTATGACATGTCTTGTTACTTCCCTTTATGTTGCCCCATACAATTGTTACTACTTAGTAGCACCACCACTAGCCGGGTCCTGTCACAAGGAGCCTAATTGTGCTTTGCCATCTGTGAATCCAACTGAGTTCCTTCTCACCACCAGCTAACCTATCATGCTTGGCACGAGCAACTTTGTTAGGTGACATGGTTGTGTCATCTAGCACGGGCAGTTATGTCAAAGGGCATGGTCGTGTCAGCTGCTGATTCGATTTTATAGTTTTTATGCTGACTTCCAAAGGGTGGCACGACACAACCGACCTTTGAGGATTACTTATGTGTGAGTTGCAATTATCCTTTGGACAAATTTAGTAAGGATCTTAAAGGCTCAATTTTAGGGCTGGCATTGGCCTCTTCAAAGCCCCATTAGGGGGTAAATACATTGGGTTAGGTTTTTGATATTGCATTGAAGATTACCAATTTCAAGATTCAATTTTAAGTTTCCCTCTCTTCCCTTCCTCTATTTTCACGCTTCTTAGTTTGTATGCTAGGTTAATTGTTCTTTATTTTGCTTGTGTTTTAATGTTAAGTCATAGTTAACTTTCTAATCACTAGTTGGGATTATCCCTTAAGATGGCTAATTGATCTTGTTTAGGCCTTAGACTACCTTGTTTATGCTTGAATTTGGACTTTTTTCTCAAGGTCATTAAGTTTTCGGTGAAATGCTCGAAAGAGCTTTCATCCATGCTTTGGGTAATGGACTTATCGTAGGTATATTGACACGAGTCCTTTTTTTTTCAGTACTTGAATTTTGCTTTCTGTTACTGTGGATCTATCAACCTTGAAATGCTTGAATTAGCTTCGATACTTGAAAACACATCTCCTTGTAGATACGACCCATACTTTTCAATTGCTAGCTACAACTATGTTGTGCACTTACTACCATGAAAGGGTCTTCTTAAGCTCAACTTTCATGGCGTAAAGGTGAATGACTATGGAAGACAATAGGGTTTTGTTGTGAGGAATTAGTTAGGGGATACTGAGGCTACTAGGGTGAGTTAAGGCAATGGGTTTGTGAGTAAAAGAATTGAAGAGGCAAGGGTTAGCCTGTTTGAACTTTAACATGCATTGGCAATGGGAGCTCAGGTGATTGAAGTGGAAGGTGGTTGTCTTTCACTTGTTTAGTACGTAGAGTTTTTAAGCACGAAAGGAAGAATAACTTCATGGGCTTTGTTATCAATGATATTTGTGATTTATGTAAGAACTTCAATTTTGTTGTTTGGCCTTTTGTGAAGCAAGGTGGGAGTAAGGTGGCCAATGCCCTTATTGATTAGCACATTCCTCATTTTAGGGAGTATGTTTGGACTGATAATGTTACAAAAGGAATTTGTATATTTTTTCTCTTTTTAATTCACATATAATATTGGTGAATGGTAACTAGAAGTTAGAACCTAGGTTTAGTAACTATTTATTGACGCACACTAATTGTTTATTTATTTAATAGTTTATTTGCTTTTCACTAGATGAGCACACCCTACTGTTTAATCACCAAAAGTCAGCATAATCAAGCTGAAAATATAAGACATTTAAAGATGAGAATAGAGTTCGAGTACATCAAACACAATTTTATAAAATAGTTTAAAACTCTATTTTATTTTAAGACAATGTATAGGGAACACTGGGTCTCTATGGATAGCCCAAGCACTGAAACATTGGTTCTATGATAGTAGATAATAAACATTGAAACTCTAGATACACATAAACGATGTTAAGGTGATCACCCAATCTATCACTGGACGCTAAAACACTAACATCGGTATCCAACATACAAAGCAAATAATATAATTAAATAATATATTTTAATATGAAATAATTGGCTTCACGTACCTCCGTCTGCTAATGTCTAGACATGAGATCTTGTAGCTCCAAAGGTGGTATAACTAGGAAGGTAAATTAATAAAGCTATACTATATAAGACTATTTGATATGTATAATTAGAGCTTCTAACAATTTATAGTTTAATCAAGTACATTAGCATCCAATCTAGATGTTCTTTATATAATCATTCAATTATTCTGACACTTGATCACTTTGACTTATTTGTATTGATTGATTAATTAAATGCATATTTTAATGGTCATCCATGACAACTTAAGCTGAGAAATTTTGCTTTTTGCTAGCTAATTCTACACACAATTACACTTTGCCTTTGGAAAAGATTCTCGAAAATGTCAATCCCACTAACATGTGGAATAATTTTTATTAACATAATTCCATCAATCCATTATCCCACAATAACCAATATCTTATTTAGTAAAATCATGTACATATGCAACCTACTCTAACTTGTTGGCAAATCACTAGTGCTATTCAATTTACTCATAATGGCATATGCTTACCATTTTAACGGAAATAAGTTTTGCAGGAAGCAGAAGTGATTAGAGGCCTTGCTTTTGAAGTATTTACTAAGAGGTTAGACAAATTTTGTGTAGGCAAGTACTATACTGGCATTAAAGAGGTCAATGATAAAGCCTTTTATTGACTGAGCAGGAAGGGTTCTGCAAGTAGTTAAATGAATTCTTTATTAATGAGGCAGACGACAGGTAGCTTATTACAAGTATTAATAACATGGTTTTACTCCACTCATATGTACACTGTTTCATATTTTTGTTAATGGGTAATTTCTTATTATGATCAATGAGGCTAAAGAAAGAGTTTACGTACAAGTCAAAGGTGTTAGTCAAGCATGAAAAGGAAAAGAGGTAAGAATCTTATATTATATCAATTTTACGCACTTGTCATACAAATTTTGGTGCAAAAATAACAACAGCAACAACAACTCCTCCTCTCAGTATAGGTCCCAAGGGAGATCTAGACATAAGCAACCTCAAATCTACAGGCATTTGTTATTATTATTATCATCATCATCATTGCTATCATCATCATTGTTATTATTATCACCATCATCATTATTGTTGTTGTTATTATTATTCTTATTGTTGTTGTTACTGTTATTGTTGTTGTAGTAGTAGTAGTAATAATAATAATAACAACAATAACAGCAATAACAATAACAATAGTAATAATAATAACAACAACAATAACAACAACAACAACAACAATAATAACAACATCAACAACAACAACAACAATAATAATTATAATATTTACGTTTATCATAATTATTATTGGAGGGGAGCCTTGGAGCAACTGGTAAGGTTGTCTCCGTGTGACCAAAAGGTCACGGGTTCGAGCCGTGGAATCATCCACTGACAAAGTCAGGTTAGGCTGCCTACAATACACCCCTTGGGGTGAGGCCCTTCCCCGGACCCTGCGTGAACGCGGGATGCTTGTGCACTGGGCTGCCCCTTTTTTTTATCATAATTATTATTATTATTATTATTATTAGCTCTACTAAAAATTCGGGATGTTATAGTTTGTCTCCCTTAAACTAAGTTTCATCCTTGAACTTAAAATAGAAGTAATTTGTACCTTAAGAGAAGAGATATGGGTATCTAATGTATGCCATAGTCTCCTAAGTGGCCTATTGTGTGGAATGATTGGCCTCTAAGATTTTCACTAATGGTGTTCATTGACTTAAAGAAAGTTCATAGAGTACCCAGAGAAGTGCCATGGAGATGCTTCAAGGAAAAAAAAGTGTTGATTACATATATTCAAGTTGTTAAAGATATGTGTGACGGAGCAAGGATAAGAGTTAGGACCTTATGAGGGGACATAGATAATTTTTCTATAGATATTGGACTTCATCAAGTATCAGTGCCAATCCCTTTTCTTTTCACTATGGTTATGGATGAGCTCCCTAGAAGGAAACCAGATAGGGTAACATAGTGTATGATATTTGCTAATAATATTGTTGTTATCAATGAAATTAGGGATAGAGTTAACAATAAGTTGGAGTGATAGAGAAACACCTTGAAGTCTAAAGGTTTTAAATTGAGCATGTCAAAGATTGAATACTTAAATGTCAATTCAGTGGAGGGGAAGGTAGTATTAAAGTCAAAGTGGTCGTTACTGATGTGGCTATACCAAGGGTTAAGAAGTTCAGATATATAGGCTTGATCATTCAATAAAAAGGGGATATTGACAAGGATAACCAATGAATAAAGGTAGAATGATAACAATGAAAGAGTGCATAAGGAGTGTTATGGGATAAGAACATTCCACTATGATTTAAGATAAGAGTTTATCTTATGGCTGTTAGACTAGCTATATCTATAAGGTAGAGTGTTAGCTAATCAAGAGGATTAAAGTGTAGAGGGAGATGGTCGTAGAGATGAGGATGATTCATTGAATGTGTAGCCATTTGAGATTGAGTGTGATCAAGAATGAAGTGATTTGTGCCTATAGAGCATAAAATAAGAAAAAATAGATTTAGATTGCTTTGTGATGTGAAGAGAAGGAGTCTAGATGCAAAAGTGAGAAGATATAAAGGGATTAACCTTTCAGAGTGTAGAAGAGCTCGACGCAAATCTAGTGCAAACTGAAATGAAGTGATTAGTTACAATTTGAATAATTTAGGGCTAACTGAGGAGATAACTTAGGATAGAAGTCTATAAAGGTCTATGATTAGGTTGCATATTTTAGCTAACTTGCTTATTGCCTTCTTTTTTAGCTTCTGGGAGCATAAGGAATGTTGATATGTCGTTTTGGCTGTATCACTCACACTGGGAGATGTTTGTGGTTGCTTTTCATGACAATTTGATAATGTGGATTGGTTGCTCTTTATATGCAAGATCCTCTGTTATTATTGGGCCAACTCGATCAAGGATCTTATAGGATCCAAGATATTGATGGCTTAATTTTTCCACTTTGCCAAATCTTATGATCACCTTAGAGGCTGACACCTTCGAAGATGCCTTTATTCTAACCTCAAATTCTATAGGTCTACCGCTCTTCTAAGTGTGGCTTTATTCTCTATATTGAGCAACCCTAATATTTGCTTAGACCTTTCTAATTTTATCAACTACATCTTGTATCACTTTTGGGCCAACATAGAGGGGACCTATACTTTCACCCACATTATGCCTCAAAGAGTGCCATTTTTATGCTTCATGATGGTTGTCGTTATGTGAGAATTCAATTAATGGGAAATGTTCTTGCCATGCTCCTTAGAAGTCTAGGACACATATTCACAACATGCCCTCTAGGGTTTGATTGGTTCTCTTTGTCTAACCATCAATTTTAGGGCTTTATAAAGTACTAAGGTTCAACATTTTCCCAAGTGCCTTTCAAAAAATAGCCTACACACGTGACAAGAATCTAGAATCCTCATTGGATATGATGTCACTTGGAATTCCAAGTAGCCACCACCTCCTTAATATATATTCTAGCCAACATCTGTACTTTTAACTTTTCATTAATGGCTAGGAAACAGGCTAACTTAGTTAACGATCCAAAATTGCCCATATAGCATCCTTTCCCCTCGATCTTTGGGCTAGTTCATAACAAAGTCCAGGGACAAAGAATCCCACTTCCACAATGGCTTTGGCTGGTCGACAGTGATCAAATTTCACTTACTGACGTGTTAAGCATTGTGCATGAAATCCACCATTCGTAGCTGTACCAAAATCTCTGCCAAAGGTTCTTATGCATTTTGTTACCCCCAAGATGAACTACGTAAGGTGTTTAGTTAGCTTCGGACAAGATCTTATCTTTTATATCCATGTTATTAGGAACATGCAATCATCTCTTAAACCTTAATGACCCATTATAAAGCTTTTCGAGAGCTACAAATCTAACCACTACTTCAGTTATTAAACACTTTTTATAGCATAGGAAATTAGAGATCGATCCACGAGGAAAGATTGTTGTAAAAAGCTAGCTTAATCCTAAATGATTTTACTAATCCAATTTATTAAGTCTAATCTTAATAATTTGGAAATAATTAAAATATAATGAATAAAAATCTAGAAAACTGCCCAATGATGCTCCTAAATATTCTAGATCATACTATGGAAATAAACAATAAAAAGATTCCCCAAATAAGATTAAAAAAAAACAGAATAGTAACTGAAATTCTAATTAAAAATCAATAACAGCAAATAATAGACAGAAAATAAATATTAAAAATATCAAACAGTAACCTAAAACATTATTCTTCAGGTTTATAAGCTTATAAATTCTAAATTGTATCTAATTAATTTCAGAAAAATTAGATCAGAAAATTAGCATAGAATATCAAGCAGAATAATAAATCTGAAATTAGATATAAAATAATCTACGTTAATATAAATACGAAATTAATCACGAAAATTACCCTGATTTTAGGACACAATTTTGTGGATTTAACAACACCTAGTAATCATAAATTAAAATTAAAAATCAAAATTTTCAGAATTAATAACCTAAAAATCTGCACTTATCAATTTCTCAAAATAATTCTGAAAAATTATCAAATAACTTCCAAAAATTACGAAATTAAATATGAGCAGACTAGGAAAGTACATAAACCCTAGGAATTAACAAAAACTAAAAAAAACAAAAACAACTAGTTTTAGCCTAATTTCTAACAAACCGGTAATTAAACGGCAAAGCAGAATATAAATCAAATTTGAAAATTATATTCACTTTAAAATCAAAATCTAAGTAATCTAAAATTATCAAGACACTCCTAAAAGACTATTCTTTTGGGGGAGGGGGGTTAAACGAAATTTATATCAAAGCTAATAATTGTAGAATAAAAGTTGACAAAGTAAACAACTTAACTAAGAGCAACAAATAATTATCAAAAGATATCAAATTTATGAAAAATGCTTAGCATAATCTATATCCACAATGTAAGTTAATATTTATCATTAACAAATAAGTCAATTTCATCCATGAGTTAAACTGTAGAAGACACCCACCAGTGGATCTTCCCTGTTTTTCCTTGTATTATAGTTTAATTAGGTCCAGCCCTAATATAAACCCTACTAATTTGATAACCCTTACTCCAGTGCAAGAATTTAATCAAACTAGAGCATTACGTGTTAGAAAAACATCATTTAACGCCTTGTAACCAATTTACCAGCAAATCGATTTAACAAAGATCTATAACGATTACCTAATTAAAAGAAATGGGTTTGAGCCATCCATGATTAATTAGGGTGATATTAATGCTTAAAAGACGATAATTTTTACGTATTAAATCCCTTTAAACTATCATATGAATTCGTATTAAACTAACTAG
>NCQV01064459.1:27796-40429 GCA_002740545.1 Lophocereus schottii
AAGTCATTTCGAGTTTGGGTCTATATCGGGTCAATTTGGACTTAGTTCGCGTCATTTCGGGTTTAGAGTCAAATTATATCAATACGATTTCAGGTCGTTTCAGTTTTGGGTCAGTTCAATTTCGGGTTTTAGATCAAGATCGGTTCAATTCTTTCAGATGTCGGTTTGGGTCATTCGGATCGGATCAGATCAAGTTTATCAACTCGAATTATAAGAGTAGTAAACTTCAACAACTATCAATCATCAACAAAAATAACAAGTTCTTAAACCAAGCTAAACCTTGAGTAACAAAATGAGAATTAAGGAAATTTTGTAGATTTTTTGAATGTGGGAGGAAAGCTAATAAAAAAAGGATATGATAAGATAAAGACTGAAGCTACCACTTAGCCTAATAATCCCTCAATTAATTCTTTAACAGTCAGTTTGGATTGAGGGGAGAGAAGAGGAAGGGAGGGGAATGAAGGCTAATGAATACTTATTTTCCTTGTTTGAGAATATTAAATGAGAGGGAAGGAAGGGGAACCAAAGCGAACATTTCACTCTAATTCCCCTATTCCCCTCATTTTTATTCACCCTCAAATTGAGAGGGAAAGGGGGAAAGGAGGGAAAGGAAAGATTTTTAATGGTTCTCCCCTCTCCCCTTCATTCCCTCTTGCAACATATCCAAACTAGATGAGTGCAAATCACCTCCCTTTTCTTTCCTTCCCCTCCATTACCTTCCCCTCTCTTCTCCTCAATTTCCCCTCTCTATCTCAATCCAAACAATGTGTAAAGCAAAGTACCAATAATCAGTCTAAAAGATTGACTCAATCACCATCCAAACATGAAAGCACTTGAAATAAAGAAAGAGATTTCCTTTGTGGGATAGAAAAACATTCTAACTTTCATTCTGTAATACCAAATCAAGGAGGCTAATTTATAGCCTAGAAAATTAGAGCTCCCTTCCCCAAGTTACAAGAATAAGGCAATGGAAGTGAAGCACCTAGGGGGTTTGTGTGGATCAATATGATTGAAGTACTGATTCTAGCCAATAACATTCCAACAACAAGTTAAGTACATGGAATTTGAAATTAGAAACTTCTAGACTAGTGCTGAGTTGTCCAAATTCTTTCTTATCTCCAAGTTGATAATTTGGACTTTGACCCTGACCCTGACCCTGACCTTGACTTTTGACCAATGTTTGACTTGTATTGACCACTGTTGATCAAAGTTTGACATTTTTGATCGGGGCTTGTAGCATTAAAATTGACTCGATTTGGCTACTTGATTTTGGCCATGATAGTAGATTTTTCATTTTGACTTTTTTTTCTCCCTTTTGTTGAGGCTTAATAACGGCATAAACTAGATGGAGGGGAATAAACAACTCAATTTATCATAAACTCTTTTATTGCATAGTTGTAAACCAAACTTGTCCTTGATGCTTGCATCACATTGTTTCCTTCACCATAACCGGAACCTTTGTCGGTCATATCATACCTATATGCTCTCATTCCAATATGCCCATTAAAATCGCTTCTTAATAAAAGTTTATTGCTCTAAGGTACCCCCTAGATATCCATGTTCAATCCTCCCAAAATTGCTTATTGATATCTACTCAACCTACACGGGGAGCATAAACACTAACTACAGTGAGTATTTATGCCCCCACCACTAATTTAATACTTATAATGGGGTCACTCTTGTGCCTTACCTTGATGACTTGATCAAATCATGTCCTTATCGACCAAAATGCCAACTCTATTCCTAACTCTACTGAGCCTCAAGTACCAAAGATTGTACCCATCAATTTCTCTAGGTTTAGCCCCCACCCACTTATTTTCTTGAACACAGCTATATCAATCTTATGGTAATGTATAACTTTAACTAATTCTATCAACTTGCCCGTAAGTGATCCAATATTCGATGGTGCAAAATGCAACTTCGTGGTACCTACTCTTTTCATATCCCTTTTCCCCACTAGAGGACAGGCTTGAGCTAACACATTGCTAGCCATTAGTCTAGACTAAAAATTTAAAACCAAATGCACCCATAATGTGACCTAAATGTTATCCTCTAAATACAACAATGCAGTCTAAGTACCGCTAAATAACTAAATGCAAGCAATATTTAATTTTACTCATGGATGAATACGAGCATAAAAAGCACAAAAGGTTATAAAATGGCATCGAAATAAGAGATATAAATAATCTAAGTGCAATATTATTATATAGACCTAAATAAAGGACATAAAATCGCCTGCACTAGGAAATTACTAAGTCAAATGGCAACAATTCACACAAATGTAATCATTGACGACAAAGTAAGAAGAAAGACTAAAAAGATTATTAGTACACGTATCAACTCAAACCAAAAGTCAAGCACCAAAATTCACAAAATCTCATAACCAGAAGTATAAAAATGTTCGAAATTAGTAGAAGTTTAGAGAAACACCCAGTAAAATTAAACACTCTAAATTTAGAAAATAGTCAATGGTTAATTGATTCACACAAAAAACAAACTCCAAACATGCAATAGAAGGAACCAACTGGATTCAATAAAATGAACGAGACACATCATAAGGAAGAGGAATACAGACACAAAGTATCTAATCTTACCAAAATTTACCTAAAATTAACAAAATTCAGCACCAAATTTGAAACTCAATACACACAAAATTTGGAAGTAAAGATCCCAAAATAAGGAATCCCCTTAAGAAAACAACAAGAAGCGAAGATGAATCATAAACACATATAGAGATTACTAAGAAACAGATTACAGTGATCACATATGCAGATTACTAAGAAAACCCAGTGAGTCGTAAACACAACTACAAATTGTAGCCTTCACCAAACGGTCAAACATTAGAAAAGAAAAGAAATTCAGTGAATGATGAACCAAGCAAAGTGATAATATACATTTCAATAAGATAATTAAATTAATTTCATAACAAAAAGATGTAAAATGTTTAAAACTCATCTTTTTCTATTAATTTTATATTTTATAGGAAATGAGAAGCTTCTCACAACTCATAGTAATAGTAACTTCCTTTACAAGTAGTTAAGGTCTAATCTGCTATTGAAATTACTCTTTTTGCAAAATGTTGGAATTAGTAACTAATAACTATTAAGTTGTTGCCAGATTCATCCCACTGATATTTTTCATTTTCTTACAAGTTTGTTAGCGCTCACTTTAGGCATGGAATCAGCTTGGTTGAAATTGTATAAATCTTGGTTTATAAGGAGCTAATGCTGTTGGTTGCATTTGGTCTCAGACAATAATGTGTAGCTCTCTCTTTCTCTCTCCCCTCATGTTTCTTTCTCTCTCTAACTTTCTCCATGAAATCCTTCATGGTATCAGAGCACAGTTCTAAGATCCTGAATCAAAATTTGGTCCATCTTCTTTCTTTTTCGATTAGTTGATTTGTTATCATCAATTGATTAAGCTGAGAAATCTTTCTCGTCAAAGTTTTCTTTGATAAATTAATCGGTAATTTTGCATCATCAATCGATTTAGCTTAATAATATTTGATTCATGTAGTTTCTCTTCAAATCTCGATTTCTTGTATGAGATCCTATGCAATGGTAGTGACTAGAAACAACAAAGTTCACTGAACATTAGATTCGCTTTTCTTGCATTCATTAAATCATCCAGGCTAATCCTTGGTAGCAGATGCATTCAATAAAGGACACTTTGAGAATTGGAGGAGATCTATGAAGGTTGCATTATCAGCAAAGCATAAGATCTGTTTTATTGATGTATCATATGCAAAACCAGCTTCAAATTCACCATTACTTCCCTATTGGCAGAGGTGTAATCGTATGGTACTTTCCTGGCTACTCAATTCTCTTTATAAAAATATCAAATATAGTGTGTTGTTTTGTGATAACGCTAGTGATATGCAGAAGGAACTAGAGGAGAGATATGGTTAGTCAAACAAGGCTAGGCTGTTTCAAGCATAGAAAGACATTTCCTGTATTTCTCAAGGAGATCTTGACATTATATCATGATTCAACAGATCAAAGAAAGTTTCTGATGAAGTTTCTGCAATCGATGCAATGCCTAGATATGGTTGTAGCAAGTGTGAGTGTGATATTAATGTAAAACTAGAGAAATATGCTCAGGAATAGAAAATCATTCAATTTACTCCTTGTGAAGAGACAAATTAGACAAACTATTTTTATTTAAACTATTTCATAATTAATTGGTAATAAAAAAAAAGTGAAGTAGATATTGGAAGCTCATAAAAGGAACAAGAGAAAAGCATCACCTAATCTGATAATGATGATGATGATGATGATGATGATGATGATGATGATGATGATGATGATGATGATAATAACAATAATAACAACCACAACGATAACTACTAAAGTTAGAAAACCCATAAATTATGATAAGAAAAATCAGGAAACCCATTAATTATACACATATCATATTGATAAATGCGCACAAGTGTTATTCATCTATGTCAATAGAATTATCAAAATGAACACCACAAAATTCATTATAGACTAATAATACTAAGTGTCTTGGGCCAGAAAATGAAGCCATTTCCTTCAAGGCACTCTCAGTAAATACCTAAGGTAGAAGTATACTTCGCAAAATGATGTATGTTTACTACCCGAACCTTCTGAAATTTCACATATTTTTATAAATATCAAAAATCCCATAATATATAATTATTTAATAAATCATTTTTAGGCATTATTTTGCCATAGAATCAAGCAGATCCACTAGCTGTCAATCATGAGGGAATAGTCCACTTACACGGCCTCAACTTAGACTTCTCGATCGGCTAAGGAGATGTGCACCTATTCAATGATCACATTGTATACATAAGCTCATCAATTTAGATTCCATTTTCTTATAATAACTGATAACAATTGTTAAGATAATTTTCTCCCTCCCATCATTTCGAACTAAAATGAATTGAAATATGCACGCTCACTGAAAAATGAAATTTTATCTTTACAATACAAAAGTAAACATATTGATCTTCAGCTTATTATTCCAATATTCTCGTGTTTAATATTTTTAGATAAATAAATTGCGAAGTCCTTACCTAACAACACCAAAAGGCGAGTAGACAGTTAATGAAGTTTAGACAAGCTCATAGTGACAAATTATAAAGTCACGGGTCATTAAAATGAAAGCTTTATGAGTTGTTAGACTTTTATTTGAGTTTGTGGATATATAAATTGTGCACCATTTGGTTTTAATGTAAGCTAAAGTGGTTTTAATGTAAGGTAAAGCGTGTTGTAATGTTATGTTAATAAATTAATTGAGAGTTATCCTCTCTAGGAAGGTAGTAACGTCCTAACCTCATTCGTGCATGGTATTAGCCACTAAAGTTAAGATAATTAAGGTTAACCTAGAGATTATGAGTTGGGGTGTTACACTAGGAGAGCCTGTCCTTAAGGCATCTTATCATGATTGCTGTATTATTTTATAAGTCAAAATAGGTGGCGGCATTCTACCCTACGAGGACATTGAGGAATATCTAAAAAGGCAATTCAGGTTTAGAAGACCTCTGTCTTATCCATTAGACAAAGTTGGCCGAAGTGGGCACTAAAAATTTTTATTTTTGGTTAGAATTTTTGTGTTGGAACTAAGACAAAAATTAGAGATAGAATCAACTATCTACTAAGAAAAAAAGTGCAACACCAATAAAGCTAGGAGGTTTGCCTAAAAGCATCCCTATGCAGGTGGTGAAGAGAGGACCGCGATTGAATGAGAAAGGATAAGAGGTGACAATTGGAATTTTTTTTGGAGATTAGATGCAATTATTAATTCAGTTTTTGATCCGTCTAATCCATTCTTGATCGACCATTCCTTGGGGGACCACTACGACTTCTTAGTTCTAAATCTCAACTAAAACCTACTATCACCTGGCAATTAGTTCTAGTTTGGTCTGATTATTGCTTGTAGAGAATGAATTCTACGAAATTAAGTAGAATATGAGCCTGACAATCTCCTCCATCCTAGAATAGGCATCATATTTAGCTAATGCAGGTATGTCTTTCATGAGGAGATACCTCGTGGCCTATGTCCAAAAGATCTATCTAGGACCACATTGACCCCATTCCAGGAGCCAACTTACCTGACAAAACTATGCATAAATAGGCAAGTTGAGGAGTTGGTAGCTAAAAACACAGTAAGGGAGAGCCTATGTCCATGTGTAGCCCATCCCTACTTGTGCCTTAGAAAGATAGGAGTATGATGAAGTGTGCTGACAGTAAAGTTATCAACAAAATGACTATCAAGTACAGGCAGGCCATCCCAAGGCTTAAAGATATGCTTGATGAACTATATAGGTCCACAGTGTTCTTCAAGGTGGATTTGAGAAATGGTTATTACCAAATCAAGATTGGAGAAGGGGATGAGGGGAAAGCTGTATTCTAAACTAATAGAACCCTCTATGAGTGTCCTGTGAAATGCATCCATCAATTGTATGAGGTTGATGAATCAGGTATTGAGGCCTTTCATTTAGCTAGTTCGCTATTATTTACTTTGATGATATTCTGATTTATAGCATGACAAAAAAACACACAAAGCACTTGTTGTAAGTCATGAAGGTCCTTGAGAAGGAAAAGCTTTCCTAGGGTACAATATCACTCTCCAATGGATCTAGGTAGATACGATCAAAGTTGAAGCAATCAAAAGTTGTCCAGTCGCTAAAACCATGCTCAATATGAGAAGCTTTCATGGTCTAGCCTCTTTTTTTAGAAGGTTCATTAGAAACTCCAGCACTAACATGTCTCCTTGTAAGCACCAAATTAGTGCGCTCAGGATTTTAGACTTATTGTATCTTTGCTTGTCCAGTACATCGTCGGCCAGTAATAACAATCACCCAACCCACCAGGGGTAAAATGACATCATATTTTAATTTCTAATAGCTAGTTCGTAAATAAAAAATTTTCGATGGAAAAATATTCCTTAAATATTTTAGAAGGCATTGAAAAATATAAAAAGGTTTAAAATAATTTTGAAAAAAGGAAAAAAAATCCGATCTTGGAGCGATTTATGGGCATAACAGTTTGAACCTATGAATTAGAGCATGATATCATAAAAGCAGGATTACTGGAGAAGCACATTGCCAGGCACTAATCTACTCCAAAGCAATCCATTTAGTCACCGATGCCAAAATATACGATTGGCCCAATGTACAAGGTGGCAGCATGTTCACAAATCCTGTCGGGGCCTAACAAAATCCCTTTTAGATGCTGCTAGGCCCACAATCATGCTAATAGTACCTTCTTATGATTTGCACCATATTTTTGTCCCTAAACTGGGATCATACCATACTTGAGTCTGCATGAATTGATTCCCTATTGAAACGTCTTTTCTAGTGATATATTATAAGATTAATTCTAATAAACAATTTAAAAGTTATGAGCAGGATGTAAGAATCCACCTCCCTGCGGGTGCAACCCTCCATGAATGGTTGGACACGCGTGCTAAGTACCTTATGTTTTTCTTAGAAAGCATATTTATTTTTATTTTTTTATTACATTGTATGTAGAATTGGGCTCACAGAATCACAAAAATTTTAGGTCTTGGACTTAGCTAAGGAACTAGGCCGAGTTCCCTGGGCAAGGCTAGGTCTAGTGTTCATGGCTTGGGCCCCAACAACTTCCTTATCCTAGTCAAAATTGGGGTGTAGGTCTGGTCCATGAAACCAAGCGGGTTCCTGGGCTAGAGCTAAACCTTGATTTTAGTCCAAGTGATTCCATTGCCAGGGTGTGAGTCTGTTTCCGCAGAATTAACGTAGAAGTAGATGTCGAATGGAATGATAAGGAAAAAGGAGCACAAATCTTGTAGCTAATAGAGTTGCCAGTGAGTTTTAGGAAAACTTATTAACCATAGCACCCTTTAAAGTAGATCATAGTGATAAGGACACCGAAGGGACAAATTGACACTGCTTCAAAAGGGTTTTAGAAAGGCTACCAAGTACTCCCTAGTGCAGGGGCCATCCTGAATCTTGGTCTTGAACCGAGGTTTTAGATTTGGGAGTGATGGTACAGTGATGTGATGGGATATATCTCATCTCCACCCGTCATCATTGACGACCACTACTAATTAATACGGAACATTAAAACTTAATCATACTAAAATACATTCCTGCAACAAACTAGAATTCATATAATCAAAATACAATGTTATCCAAAAGCAAATAAAAGAAATAGTTTTCAAATTGTTACGGGGGGATGAAACTAACTAAAAGATTACATATTTGCCAAACTACAATCAAACAAATTCAATGAGGAGTAAAGAGAAGGGAGAGAAGGTTATAAAACATGCCCTCAGGATAAGCCTACTTGAATATTCTAGGAACCCAGTAAAAGATGCCTTATGGGATTGATGTGTGATCTCTCTCCTAACACTGGCTCTCACTTTTAGAAAAGGATTCTAATTTTGTCTTCTTTTCGCTTGCTTTGTGTCACTCTAATGATTTTTTATCGTCCCCTCAACCAAGGGGTCAGCTCCCTTTTTATAGCTATTGAGGAGGCTATGTGAATTAGCCTAGGAAAGGGAAACCTTGTCCTATTCCGATTAAATTTAATCTAAACAGACTAACTTGATAAACCACAACTCTAATTAATTAACCGAAATTAGTTTAATCAAACGCGAAAATTCAATTAACCTCCCATGGCATTGGTTTGTCTTCCTTTCTTTATTTTCAAGCTATCATTCTATTGGGCCACTAAGTACTCAAATTGGGCTATTATTTTTTTCATCAGTCTTATCAAAATAAAATGCCATTTTTAGGCCTCTATAGCTAGCCCCTACTTTGGTGGAGCCGGAGTATGACAAAGGTTAAAGTAATAGTTGCTTCTTGTAATTGTCTATCTGGTTATGATAATGTAGAATCCATGCCTAGTTATTGAGGATCCCGAGACTTAGCGCCTGTCTACCTTTGCTGTGACAATGCTTAATGCAGTTATCGTTAACTTGGCGGATTAGTGGATTTCCTTCTTGCTGGAGCAGCTGAACTTTTGTCAGTCAAACTAATGAATTTATCCTTTCGCTAGACTAGCGGGTTTCCATGTCGTTCGAGTAGCGGACCTTTTTGTCGATTGAGCAGGTTTCTGTATCGCTCAGACTAGTAGACGTTTTTGTTGGTCAAGCAAATTTGTGAATTTATTCTTTCGTTGGATTAGTAGGTTTTTATATTGCTAGAGTAGTAGACCTCTTTGCTGATCGAGCAGGTTTCAATATCGCTGGAGTAGCATACCTTTTTTGAGGTCATGTGAATGTGTGAATTCATCCATTCGGTGGATTAGCGGATTTCCATGTCGCTAGATAGCAGACCTCTTTACCGGTTGAGTAGGTTTCTGCATTGTTGGAGTAGCGAACGTTTTTATTGGTTAAGAAAAATTTATGAATTTATCCTTTCATTGGATTAGTGGGTTTCTTTGTCAATCAAGCAGATGACTATTGATGTTAGCTTTTGACTTTGATGAATATTTTGAAATACTTTCCTAAGTATTCCATTCTTTTCTGCTTGTATGCTTCAGATGCTCATGGATGTAGATTATCCATTGGATCTCCTTTGCTTTGGCTTCTTTTCTTTGAATATTTTGAAATGCCAAGTATCCCATTCTTCTCTTCTTAATGGTCTATTATGCTTTGGATGCAGATTATTCCTCGAATCCCCTTTGCTTTGGCTTCTTGTTCATTTGTATTTTCCAAAAGAAACATGATCATATAGTGGTGGGAACCCGACTGGGTTTTGTTGACCGCTTTTCTTGCTTTGGCTTTTCCTTCTTTGTGTTTCGTGCTTGTGTTCTTTGATGCTTGTAAGTTCTCTTACACATAGAGATCCCAACCAGTTCCCTTTGGTTTGTCTTCTTTGCTTGCTTTCTTCCTTTTGTTTGAGTGCTTGGCTCTTTGTAGAGGGAATATGCCCATATGAGAGGTGGGGAACCTGATTGGGTCCTCACGCTTGGCATCCCTTTGTTTCTACCATTCCTTTTTGCGTGTATTTGAGTTCATTGTGGAAGAATATGCCTATGTTATTTGTGGGGAACTCGGTTCAGTCATCCTTTGGCTTCTTCCTCCTCATTTTGCCTGTAAATAGCATGGCTTATGGATTGTTAAATGCACTTTTTATATGATGCTTCTTCTCCTTCTTTCATTTTCCTTTGCTTTATCTTGTTTCATTACTCTCAAGTGCTTTCAAGTATGAGTCTAAGAAGAGCTCATCCTCTTTACCGATCCTGTCATGAAAGAATTATACAAGATTTCTTTATTAAAAGGGAATGACGATCCCCATTAAAGCTTGGGATGGCACTGATCTTCTTATTGAGATCAAATGCCATGCCTGGAGCCAAACTGCTATGAAGAAGGTGAATGTTCCTTTTTCTTTCTTTTGTTTATCGACTCTAATTTTTCTTCTTCTTTAAGGAAGACCTTATTAAGGGTGGAGGTGCCCCTAAAAGTTCATGACCGACCTTAGGTATTGGGAAATTTGAGTCTGGACCATTATAGAGAATGCAGGCTTCAGATCTTTCTGTTCAACTTTAGAAGGGATATCCCAACTAATCAATCGTTGTGTCACTTTTTTGATTTTGTTGTACTATCAGGTCTTGGATTTCCTAGTGACCCATTAGTGTATCAAGAAGACATTCACCATGATTATGCTCGCCTTTCTGAGCTTTTTGGCCCTGTTGTGGGGAATATACCCCATTGGGTTGGCTATCTCTACACCATTATTTTGACACTGATACAAGATAATGCTAGTTGGGCCGTGCATACACCTAACTAACATTCTTGGATCATTCTGGCTCTTCTACTTGGCACCACTATTTTTATCAAACTGGGTAACCACTGCCATTTTCACTACTTGGTTAACTTGGTTGATTTGGACAGGGTGAGACACTTGAATTGGGGAGTGGCAACGTATACCACTCTCATGCGGCTATGTGAAGTGGAGTTCAGAAGACTAATTTAAGCTAAGGAAAAAAGAACTCCAGTTTGCCTCTCGGTGGTTTGTAGAGGGTAATCAAGGTAATTATACCCCAACTATTCTATTTTACTTTTGATTCCGAAACTCCCATCATAATTTTGCTATTCTTCTTTTCTCTTTTGTTTTCAGCCTTGGTTCTATTTCCCAGGTCTGTCCTCTGGATGCCAAGAGCCTAACCATTTTCCCGCAATCCTTTCATGGACAAAAGATAATCAAATTCAGTGGAAGTTTTGATACGCCTTGGGAGAGCTATAGATAACTTAACAACAATATGATAGCTGGTTTTTCTTATCATTGTTCACACTTTGTTGTGACACTACTGCTTTATAGGCTAACTTCCACCTGTGGGGTGCTTGTGCGGTCCCCCCTAAAATCGAGGCAATCCAATATTACACCAGAGATGTATCTTGATTAAAGGACCTTTTTGCTTTATTTGGATGAATGGGTATCAGCTCAAAATCTCCACTAATGGGCTCCTTACATTCCAATGCATGCTCTACACTCTATGTTTCACACTAGAATGCTATCTGTAGTAGATATGGCGGAGATAGACATGGCGAAGATAAAGGTGAGCCGTCCTTGTGTTGACTTTATTGACCATGAGGGTGACTATAGGGCATACTCAGTGGATTATGACCCACTCGGTAATCTATTACCCTATGCCTTTTGTTTTTGACATTTAAGTGATGTTATTTTACCTATTAGACTCCCTTTCTTAGTACAACCAGGAGCAATCTAGTATGATGGTGCGCTATTCTCATTCTACAACTAAGGCATTTGCGAACTTCTTCATTTGCCGTCATCCTCAGGCGGATGAGGTACTTTCTCCTTTTCTTCTTTCTTTCTTTTTCCATTATTTTTGTTTATAATGCTTCTTCTTTCTTATAAAAGTGGCTTGAGGATCACGCTGGATGAGCACCACCTCCCAGGTCTCAATCGTGGCGATGTCCCTCTTCAAGGGCTCGAGATATTTCGAAATCCTCTTATACTGAGGAGGTGAGACACTCACTGAGCGTGTGGTTACTCATCCCACTACTCTTTCCCCCTTTTCCCCCAGGTTTTCTTTGTGACAGGTGAAAGTCAAGCCACTTATGTGGAGTTGAAGTTTAGCCCTGGTTGAAAAAGAGTTATGTGTGTCATATAGAAGTAGTTTCTTGAGTTTAATGATGTAATATGACGTATTCCTAGTTTGTAATTGTTGTAAACTAATTTTTCAAGCTCATATAATGCATATTGTTTATGAGTCGCTCTGTATGGCCATGTGAGCCAACCATCTGATTAGTTAGATGTCTTTACTTGAACTTAGTTGTGTTTTGGGATGTAAACCTCAGTACTCTGGTTGTGTGAACTGTTGAGTTGTATCTTTTACTTTTCTTGTATTAATGAACTATTTTGTTTGGTATACTTCGAGCGAGTTGCTCGTTGAGTTATGAACTCCGGTGTGTAGCCATTGAGCTTCTTTTAAATGTTTTACGCTCCCGTTGATTTATAGGGGTTTATTGTTGTAATAGTCCAACCTTATATTATATTTATTCTTGTCAGTAATATATGTGATTAATTTCGTCACATTTAAATCATCATTTCCTTTGTTATGTCAAGTGGGAAAATCTAATGTGCCCTCACCTTGCAACTCGAGTTTTCTGTTTTGTAAAATCATCGATATTAGGCCTTGATATTTATGAATT
>NCQV01064483.1:0-12593 GCA_002740545.1 Lophocereus schottii
ATAATACATTTGGAAAAAAGAATGAAACTAGGGTTAATTTTGTCGAAGGTGTGGTTGATGTCAATTAAGCGAGTGTCAATAAGGATAAGCTTATAAAATGTTGTGTTTTCTGAGGGTCATCAGTGGCAAAATGTTTTTTGCCAAAGGTTCTTTGTTTGAGAGGTTTTGTAATGTTAGGAGAGTGAATTATTTTGTAGCTGGTGGGAAATAACTATTCAGTATGAGGAACAAAGTAGGTATTGTCTTGGGTTGATTTGGTGGCTGGCTTGGTGACAGCACTTTTGTAAGGTAACGGGGGAAAATTTGTTAACGAAAGGAATTATTTTGTGTGGGAACTTGATGTTGATAATCCTCAGCTTTTCGGCTCCCTTTGCCTTTGCCTCTGCCTTTGTCTTTGCTGGAACTCATTTTGATTCCTGCAGAAGTGATTTTTTGTCACTCTTTCCTTGCAAGAATTCTCGAGTAATTAAATCAGGAAGAGAGTTGTTTTGACTTTTGATAAACTCAATATCAAAATCAAAAGTTGATAAAATTGCCTGCCATCGGGCAAATATTTGTTTGGAAACTAAGTTTTTAACATCCTTTCATAAAATTTCATCTGCTGATTTGCAATCGATTCGAAGTAAGAATTTTTTGTAAAACAAATCATCTTGAAACTTTGAAATACAGAGTACTGCTGATAAAATTTCCTTCTTAATAGCAGAGTGATTTTGCTGCAGGCCAAGCCAGATGCCTAAATAAAATCTTACTAATTGCTCATTCGTCTAGGACTCTAACTTTTGTTTTAATATACCACCATATCCTATGTCTGATGCATCTGTTTCTACTATCATAAATGCCGGGGGATTAGGGATATTAAGACATGGCAATGACTTGACTCTTTTTTTGAGTTGTCTAACTATTTTGGTGTGCTCTTCAGTCCAGGGGACTGGGTTCTTTCTAAGTCTTCGATACAGAGGTGCATATAATTGATGTAAATGGGGAAAAAAATCTAAAACATAATTTAAGCAACCCAGAAATCTTTGCAATTATTTTTTATCTTTGATTTCATCAGGAAATTTGTCAGCAAATGCTAAAGATCGCATAATTGGCTTAATGGTACCTTGATAAATATCATGCCCAAGAAACCTTATTTTTGTTTCAAACAAAGCCATTTTTGAGGCAGAAACTCCTAAGCCATTGCTCTCAATAACATGTAAGAATATTGGTAGATGTTTAAAGCGCTGATCAATTGTATTAGAAAAAACTAAAACATTATCAATATAAATGATAATGAAGGATGTGTAAGGAGTAAGAACATCGTTCATTATATTTTGAAATCCAGAAGGAGCATTTTTGAGATGAAAAGGCAATATATTTCATTCATAATGTCCAAAAGGGACTATAAATGCAGTTTTGTATCTATCTTTCTCAGCTATCTGGATCTGCCAGAATCCTGACTTCATGTCAAATTTTGAAAAGAGTTTGCGTTATACAAACGGTTTAATAAATCTCTTTTGTTTGGAATCGGTTATCTAATCCATTGTAAAACTTTGTTCAAAGGTTTGTAATTAATAGCAAGCCTTGGAACTCCTCTTTCCTTTTCAGCTGCATTATTAACATAAAAAGCTGCACAGCTCTAAGGGGATTGTGATGGTCTAATTGGCTTTCTATCAAGCAAACTTTGAATTTCTTTCTTGCATTGTTCAAGAAGTTCAAAATTCATTTATGTTGGCCTAGCTTTTGTTGGAATATGTTTTTCATCAATCCCCTTTCATAAGGTAAAGATATGATATGTTTCTTTCGTTCCCTAAATGCATTGGGTAGATCAGAACATATCTTTTCTTTAGAAATTGTTCGAATTCTGAAATCTTGAGTTGAACAGAGGGGGTTTTTAATTGTTCTTCAATTCGAAGATATGAAATTTATTCTTGTAGATAACAAATTTGAGTTTGTTTGGCACGTAAAGTATTTATTTGTTCGAAAATAGTAGAGGATTGTATACTGATAACTTCCTTCAGGCGAACTTTAGAAAGAAAATTAAATGATATGGGTTTTCTCATAATTTTAGTATGAGCACCAGTTTCATTAACATACAATGGGTGAATTTGTGTTAAAAATGGTGTTCCTAAAATAACATCATTTGTAATGTTATCGACAATGAGGAAAACATTTTTGAAACAGTAACCATCATTTTGAATATAACTTTTGTTGAGTTTATACCGAATGCTTAATGGCTCACTATTAGCACTGGCTCAGTGTTCTTTTGTTCGTTCACAATACTTAGTGGTTATAATTCCTCCTTTAATACAGTTTTAGTCCACTCTGCTAACAATAAGAGCTACTGTATTGAGCGAGAAGTCATTAACTACAAGTTTCATAATTGAATACCATTTTTGAAATGTGACTTGCAAAATAGTTTGTAAAAATTGAGAATCGATTGCCAATCAGCAAAAGAAGTATCACAAAGGGATGTTTAACAAAAAAAAAGAATTCCAAACAAAAAAGATTTATTATACCGTTGGTATAACGCAAAACTCTTTTGAAAATTTGACGAACAAAGTAGGTATTGTCTTCAATTGATTTGCTGGCTGGCTTGGTGACAACAGTTTTGTAAGGTAATAGGGGAAAAGTTGTTAATGAAAGGAATTGATTTTGTGTGGGAACTTGAAGCTGATAATCCTCAGCTCTTCGAATCTTGAAATACAGAGTACTACTGAAAAAATTTCCTTTTTAACAGTAGAGTAGTCTTACTGTAGGCCAAGCCAGGATAATCTTTGAGAAGCTCTAGGATTTCACGTTCCTTTTGTGATAATCCTTTCACTCGTGCTTTTGTTGATGTCATTGGGCTTTCTCTTTTGATAGGAGTAGAAGGTCCTGTAGTGACTTCCTTCTTCTTTTCAAATGTATAGAGATTGTGGAGAGTAAACTTCTTAGTTTTGGTTTTACAAAAAAAACTCCACGTTCTCTTTACCGCATAACTTTGTTTTGTATTCATTCCACCACTTGATTTTAAAAACACAAACTATGGAAAGTGGAAATGAATTAAGTAAATGATTTTTTAAACGGTACTCCCAATTGAAGATCCAAGCAATGTTGAAAGTCCAAAAGAATTGTACTTCCTCGGTATATGGCTCAAGGGCTGAGGTGTTCTTTTCCCAAAAATCCCATCGTTCTTTTGCTTCATTAGGAAGAATTGTTGTGTTGCATCGAAACCATGTCCACTAGTAGTAAAACCAGATAGGAAATGTGCTTAGAAAGTTGCCATGGAAATTAAAGAACCAAGCATGGATCTTAGGATGGTAAAGGAATGCTCGATACCAGGCCATCCTATGGTCATTGTAATCAAAGATTTGTGGAACAAATTGTATGGAAAAACTCTTTTCTTCGAAGGGATTTTTCCATTGTTGGGTTCTTAAAACATTGTGGATAACGCATTTGGAAAAAAGAATGAAACCAGGGTCAATTTTGCCAAAGGTGTGGGTGATGTCAATTGAGCGAGTGTCAACAAGGATAAGCTCATAGAATTGTTGTGTTTTCTGAGGGTCATCAGTGGCAAAACGTTTTTTGCCAAAGGCACTTTGTATGAGAGGTTTGATAATGTCAGGAGAGGGAACCACTTTGTAGCTGGAGAGAAATAAATGTTCAGTATGATGAACAAAGTTGGTATTATCTTGGGTTGATTTGGTCGTTGGCTTGGCGACAACAGTTTTGTTAGGTAACGGGGGAAAATTTCTTGATGGAAGGAATTGATTTTGTGTGGGAACTTACAGCTGACAATCCTCAGCGCTTTGGATCCCTTTGCCTTTGTCTTTCCCTTTGTCTTCGCTAGAACTCATTTTGATTCCTGCAAAAGTGATTTTTTGTCACTCTTTCCTTATAAGAATTCTCAAGTAAGAAAATCAGGAAGAGAGTTACTTTAACCTTTGATAAACTCAATATCAAAATCAAAGCTGATAAAATTCCCTGCCATCGGGCAAATATTTGTTTGGAAACTAAGTTTTTAACATCTTTTTGTAAAATTTCTTTCGCTGATTTGCAATCGATTCAAAGTAGGAATTTTTTGTAAAACAAATCGTCTTCAAACTTTGAAATACAGAGTACTACTGATAAAATTTTCTTTTTCATAGTAGAGTAATTTTGTTGCGAGCCAAGCCAGATACCTAAATGAAATCTTACTAATTGCTTATTCGGCTGTGACTCTAACCTTTGTTTTAATATACCACCATATCCTATGCCTGATGCATCCGTTTCTATTGTCATAAATGCAGAGGGATTAGGGATATTAAGACATGGCAATGACTTGACTCTTTCTTTGGGTTGTCTAACTATTCTAGTATGCTCTTCAGTCCAGGCGACTAGGTTCTTCCTAAGTCTTCGATACAGTGGTGCACATAATTGACGTAAATGGGGAAAGAAATCTAAAACATGATTTAAGCAACCCAGAAATCTTTGCAATTGTTTTTTGCATGTGATTTCATCAGGAAATTTGCTAGCAAAAGCTAAAGATCACATCATTGGTTTGATGATACCTTGGTAAATATCATACCCAAGAAACCTAATTTTTGTTTGAACAAAGCCATTTTTGAGGCAGAAACTGCTAAACCATTTTTCTCAATAACATGTAAGAATATTGGTAGATGTTTAAAGCGCTGATCAATTGTATTAGAAAAAACTAAAACATCATCAATATAAATGATAATGAAGGATGTGTAAGGAGTAAGAATATCGTTCATTATATTTTGAAATCCAGAAGGAGACCAAATGGCATTACATTCCATTCGTAATGTTTGAAAGGAACTGTAAATGCAGGTTTACATCTATCTTTATCAGCTATCTAGAACTACCAGAATCCTGACTTTATGTCAAATTTTGAAAAGAGTTTTGCATTATATAAACGGTTTAATAAATCTCTTTTGCTTGGAATCGGGTATCTAATCCATTATAAAACTTTGTTTAAAGGTTTGTAATTAATAACAAGCCTTAGAGCTCCTCTATCTTTTTCTACTGTGTTTTTAACATAAAAGGCTACATAGCTTGAAGGAGATTTTGATCGCCTAATCAGCTTTTTATTAAGCAAACTTTGAATTTCTTTTTGCAATGCTCAAGAAGTTCGATATTCATTTGTGTTGGCCTTGCTTTTGTACGAATATGTTTTTCATCAAATCCCTTTTCATAAGGTAAAGATACGATATGTTTCTTTCGTTCCCAAAATGCGTTCGGAAGATCATAACATATCCTTTTCTTTAGTAATTGTTCAAATTCTGAAATCTTGAGTTGAACAAAGGGGGTTTTTAATTGTTCTTCAATTCGAAGATATGAAATTTGTTCTTGTAGATAACAAATTTGAGTTTGTTTGGCACATAAAGTATTTATTTGTTCGAAAATAGTAGAGGATTGTAAACTAAGAACTTCCTTCAGGCGAACTTCAGAAGGAAAATTAAATTATATGGGTTTTCCCATAATTTTAGTATGAACACCAGTTTCATTAACATAAAATGGGTAAATTTGTGTTAGAAATGGTGCTCCTAAAATAACATCATTTGTAATGTTATCAACAATGAGGAAAACATTTTTGAAACAGTGATGATCATTTTGAATATATCATTTGTTGAGCTTATACCAAATGCTTAATGGTTCACCATTAGCACCGGCTAAATGTTCTTTTGTCCATTCGCAATACGTAGTAGGAATGATTCCTCCTCTAATGCAGTTTTGGCCCGTTCTGCTATCAATAAGAGCTACTCTATTAATTGAGAAGTCGTTAACTACAAGTTTCACAATTGAATACCATTTTTGAAATGTGATTTGCGAACTGGTTTGTAAAAACTGCTTTTCAGGAATCTCAGTAGCGGAAACTTTTGAAATGTCAAAATCGAGGTTTGGAACACTAGAGGGATTACCTTTATTTGATTTCGAAATGGCCAGCTTAGCCTCTATCTCTAAATCTTTAGCTTTGAGCCTAACAACTTCATTTTTGAGGAGACGAACTTGGGCTTTGAGGTCATTAACCTCAGATTGGAGTTGCTTGGTACTAATTTGTTGGTAAGGCTAAGCAATAGGGTATCGTTCAAAAATTTGAGAGATAGAGGAGGATGAGGATCCTAATTCAAATTTAGGAGCCCCATCTTCTTCTTCCAGGTTAATACCTTTGAGTTTCTCAAAGTATTCTCTTTTTGCGTCAATATCAAAAACGTTTCCTATAAGATCAAGGAGAAATTCCTTTTGGGATTTGTTAGTGATTACATTCAGAGATAGAATAGGAGAAGTTTCATATTCAAAGTCTTCACTTGATTCTGAATAGTATTCTTCTTCTTTATCTGACTCCGAAGCATCTTTTGTTAGAAGGGCTAGGAGCTTCTTCTGGAGTTCTGGTTCTCCAGTGAATAACTCGTTGATCTTTTGTTCTGTTTTGCATTGGAAGGCTTTATGATCCATTTTACCACATTTGTAGCAGACAATGGTCTTTTTCTTTTTGTTGGGCTGTTTCTTTTCGGGGATGGACTTTGGTTGTTCCTTTTTAATGAAAGGCTTGGGCTGCCTTTGAGGTCTTTTGATTTTAGACTGAGCCCTTTTCTTTTGAATTCGCTTGTGGGCTGTTAAGGGTGCTTCTGTTTTGGTAATACCAAATGCTTTACAGAAAGTACCTATCTCTTTACGAGATTATGCTCTTTCTGATCCCATTTTGGACTGTAGTTCAATCTCATTACAAAGATTTAATCATTCAGTTTTTACAATACTAAAGATTTGCCCAAATGTTAATAATCCAAAGGGGATGTCACTGGCGTATTTTATTGAGGATTCTTTCTCCGAAGAGTTTAGGTAAGCCAGCAATAAATCTTTCTTTCCAGAAGTCTTAAGTACCATCTTCTCGCTTGACAACGTTTGTTAAGAAGACATCTTTATACTATCTATAATCAGTAAGTGTTGGACAACGAAGGTTAATAAGAATTGTTTTAGAAGCTGCTTGTTCTTGTTTTGGGATTCCTAGAAAATGTAGGGTAATGGTGTGAATGAGGAGTTCAGCCGCATCACCTTCATCAACTTCAACACCATGTTCATTCGTCTTTTTGTAGGTGTGGTTAAGGATTTTGTCCTAGTATCATTGTCAAGGAAGTTATACCACCAATATTTTGACTAGCCAGCAAAACCTATTACTAAGGCGGTAGCTGCTTATGAACCGGTAAATTTTTTTGCTTTAGAAGCAGGGATGGCCATTGTCATTTCCTGTAGGGTGTTCAGGAATTCGTGCTCAGTTTTACCATCTATGTTCCATTGGTAAATAGAGTCTCCATTAAAGTGAGAAGTAGTAAAGCTTCCTCTTTCTTCATAATGGAGATCTGGGGGAGTAGGTCTAGGACATTTAAAGATTCTTCACTAGTACTACTCATGCCATCTTCCCCTTCTGAAGATGAGGTTTTTTAGATTTGATTTTGACATGCTTGGTCGAGGCAAGTCACGGACTTTCCTTCTAGAGAAGTGTCTAACTCTTTGATTTGGTTTGAAATGATCTTTAGGAGATGACTATTGGCAGAAGCCTTTATATAAGAATCTTCGTTTTCTTTTGGGATGCTACCTATCTTAATGAAAGGCTTGAAAGTGGTATTAGTATAGCCAGTGCTGGGGATAGAAGTTTTTACGACTCTGTTGGTCTCTTCTATCCTTAAAGAAACGTGATTTAACTAGCCGGCTATGGTATGAAGGATAGTATTAGTATAATTGGCTTATTGATGGTCCTTTTTGAGATCCTCGAGTTTGACGGTATCGTTCCCCTCCCAGCCTTTTCGAAAAGGTGTAGGCAGAATGGGTTCAGCTTTGAGAAAAACTTTTATGCCATCTTGTGGAGGATGAACGGAGGAAATGCTAGAACTATTTGTAAAATGCCAAGTTTTGAGGAGATTTGTTTGAACATTAATGCTAGGAATGGTATAGACATTTGGGATTCCTTGTTTGGAAGTAAACATGGGAAATCAAAGAAAGAAAGGAAAACTAACCTGGAGGCATTCCATGTCTTTGATCCATTTTGTCTTTATGCGTGTTCCCTGAGATCTCGTTCTATTCATTCCAACCACATTCTTAAAGAAGTATTGTGGGGCGAATAATAATATCTTTTAAGAAATGACCAGTCAATGAGAAACCAAGTTTTGTGAGGACATTAATGGCAGCTCCGACGCCAGACGAAGTGGGAGAGGGAGGATTAGGGACTGGTTCAGGAACTGGAGCTCTAAATCTGTATCTTTGAGAGCGATCTAAAGGTTCAGATCGAGAAGAGAAATTCGAAAAAGATCTTCGATAATTTGAGGGTCAGGTACGAAAGGATCATCACGAATAGATAAAGATCAAAATTTAAGAATAACCCAACCATCAGGTTCTTCTACAATTTGATCGATATCTCTTCTTTCTATTTGTGCAAGTTGTTGGTGTTCTTGTAATTCGATCTTATCTACAAGAGTAATCTCTTCCCATTTGAGAAGTTTTGGAGTGAAAGCTATTGGTTTTTCATCTTCAATTTGTAAGAGAATTGTTTCCTGTGAATTTAAAGGAGGAGGGTTCAAAAATCATGTATTTAAATTAGTTGACATAAGTCGAATGTAAATTCTATAAATAATAACAAAGTTTTTGAAGTCAAGAAATTCATTACCTTAGATATGAACATCAAGCTTCAAAGCCTCTGTTGTCATAGGACATGTTAGATCAACCATAAAATCAGGATAACAATTGAAAATTACTGGTCCATTGCAAATATTAGTTTGAATAATAGCTAAAAGAGAAGATTTGCATTTTCTTAATCTTTTCTCTCTTAATGCCATATATATAGGTGCATTAATACCTTTTCTAAGAAGAGGTTTATTGGCAACTTGAACCAATCCAATATGCATAAATCTATATTTTGCTTTCAAATGACTTTCAATGGAATTTTGTTTTAGCATGGAAATTGTTTGTAATCCATTTTGTAAACTTATAACTTCTTCATGAGTTTTAACCGAATAGGCCTTAATGAAATCAAAAATTCCAATTTTGTAACTAGTGTCTACTTCTATTCTAGGTAATTCCCAATTTGCATAATTGTCAAGTGAGGGTGCCCTAAAAATGGAACTAGTTCTTTGTTCATTTGAATTAACTATGTCTCTATGGCTGCTATCTGAGTTAAAAGACCACAATCTTCTTAATCTTGATGCCATTGTTTTAATGCACACTCTAACTCTATAAGTAGACAGATGATAGAGACAGAACCACCAACCAAGACCACCACTTGGCTGACCAACGCTTTACACAGGTTGACCAACGACCCTAACAACACCGTCTCTATCATCTGTCTGCTTATAGAGTTAGAGTATGCATTAAAACAATTCCATTAAAAGTCATTTGAAAGAAAAATATGGATATATGCATATTAGATTGGTTCAAGTTGCCATTAAACCTCTTCTTAAAAAAGGTATTAATGCACCTATATATATGGCATTAAGAGACAAAAGATTAAGAAAATACAAATTTTCAGTTTCTGCTGTTATTCAGACCAATATTTGCAAAGGACCAGTATTTTTCAATTGCTATCTTGATTTTATGGTTGATCTAACATGTCCTATGACAACATAAGCTTTGAAGCTTGATGTTCATATCCAAGGTAATGAATTTCTTGACTTCAAAAACTTTGTTATTATTTAGAGAATTTACTTTCAACTTATGTCTACTAATTTAAATACAAGATTTTTGAACTGTCTTCCTTCAAATTCATGGGAAACAATTGTCTTACAAATTGAAGACGAAAAACCAACAGTTTTCACACCAAAACTTCTCAAATGGGATGAGATTATTATTCCTGATGAGATCGAATTACAAGAACCCCAAAACCCTGTACAAATAAAAAGAAGAGATATCGATCAAATTATAGAAGAACCTGATGGTCGGGTTATTCTTAAATTTTGATCTTTATCTATTCGTGATGATCCTTCCATACCTGGACCCTCAAATTATCTATGATCTTTTTTAGATTTCTCTTCTCGATCCGAACCTTTAGATCACTCTCAAAGATACAGATTTAGAGCTTCAGTTCCTAAGCCAGTTCCAGATCCTCCCTCTCCCACTTCGTCTGGCATAGGAGCTGCCATTAATGTCCTCACAAAACTTGGTTTCTCTATTGATTGGTTGTTTCTCAAAAGACATTATTATCCACCCCAAAATGCTTCTTTAAGAACATGGTTTGAATAAATAGATCGAGATCTCAGGGGACACGTAAAGATAGAATGGATCAAAGACATGGAAAGGCCGCCAAGTTAATTTTCCTTTGTTTCTTTGGTTTCCCACGTTTACTTCCAAACAAGGAATCCCAAATGTCTATGCCATTCCTAGTATTAATTGTCAAACAAATCTTCTTAAAACTTGGCATTTTATAAATGGTTCTAGCATTTCCTCCGTTCATCCTCCACAAGATGACGTAAAAATTTTTCTCAAAGGTGAACCCATTTTGGCTACACCTTTTTGAAAAGGCCGGGAGAAGAATGATACCGTCGAACTCGAGGATCTCAAAAAGGTCCATCAACAAGCCAATTATACTAATACTATCCTTCATACCACAGCCGACCAGTTAAATCATGTTTCTTTAAGGATAGAAGAGACCAACAGAGTAGTAAAAACCTCTATCCCCAGTAATAGCTACACTGATACAATTTCCAAGCCTTTCCCTAGGATGGATAGCATCCTAAAAGAAAACGAAGATTCTTATATAAAGGCTTTTGTCAATAGTCATTTCCTAAAGATCATTTCAGGCCAAATCAAAGAGTTAGACACTTCTATGAAAGGAAAGTCTGAGACTTGCCTTTCCAAACCTGTCAAAATCAAATCTCAGAAAGCCCGTCTTCAAAAGGGGATGATGACATAAGTAGTGCTAGTGAAGAAGCTTTAAATGTCATAGAAGAAGCCTTTGAAGACTCTTCACCCCTTGCCATAAGCAAAATAAAAATTGGACTCAGGGTACAACAAGAAATGATTACCCTAGACCTACTCCCCCAGATCTCCAATATAAAGAAAGAGCAAGCTTTACTACTTCTCACTTCAATAGAGACTCTATTTACCAATGGAACTTAGATGGCAAGTCTGAGCACGAATTCTTGAACACCCTGTAAGAAATGACAATGGCCGTCTCAACTTATAAAGCCCAAAAATTTACCGGTTCACAAGTAGCTACCGCCTTAGTAATAGGTTTTGCTGGCCTGTTAAAATATTGGTGGGATAACTTCCTTGGCAATGACACTAGGACAAAAATCCTTAACCATACCTACAAAAAGACGAATGAACATGGTGTCAAAGTTAACGAAAGCGGTGCGGCTGAAGTCCTCATTCACACCATTACCCTACATTTTCTAGGAAACCCAAAAGAAGAACAAGCAGCTTCTAAAACAATTCTTATTAACCTTCGTTGTCCAACCCTTACTGATTATAGATGGTATAAAGATGTCTTCTTAACAAACATTCTCAAACGGGAAGATGGTACTGAAGACTGCTGGAAAAAAAGGTTTGTTGCTGCATTACCTAAACACTTCCGAGAAAGAATCCTTAATAAATTACGCCAGAATTTTGGTACCAGTGACATCCCTTTTGGATTATTAACATTTGGGAAAATCTTTGGTATTTTAAAAACTGAAGGATTAGATCTTTGCAATGACGTTAAACTACAGTCCAAAAATGGATCGGAAAGAGCACAATCTCGTAAAGAGATGGGTACTTTCTGTGAAGCATTTGGTATTACCAAAATTCAAGCACCCTCAACAGCCGAAGTCCATCCCCAAAAAGAAACAGCCCAATGAAAAGAAAAAGACCCTTGTCTGCTACAAATGTGGTAAATGGGTCACAAATCCTTCCAATGCAAAACAGAATAAAAGATCAATGAGTTATTCTCTGGAGAACCAAAACTCCAGGAGAAGCTCCTAGCCCTTCCCACAAAAGATGCTTCGGATTCAGATAAAGAAGAAGAATACTATTCAGAATCAAGTGAAGACTCTAGATATGGAACTTCTACTATTCTGTCTCTGAATGTACTCACTAACAAATCCCAAAAGGAATTTTTCGTTGATCTTATAGGAAAAATTTCTGATATTGACATAAAAAGAGAATACCTTGAAAAACTCAAAGGTATTATCCTGGAAGAAGAAGAAGATAGAACTCCTAAATTTGAATTAGCATCCTCATCCACCTCTATCTCTCAAATTTTCGAACGATACCCTATTCCCAATCCTTACCAACAAATTGCTACCAAGCAACTTCAATCTGAGGTTAACGACCTCAAGGCCCAAGTTCATCTCCTCAAAACTAAAGTTCTTAGCCTCAAAGCTAAAGATTTAGAGATAGAGGCTAAGCTCGCCATTCTGGAATCAAATAAAGGCAGTCCCTCTAGTGTTCCAAACCTTGATTTTGACATTTCAAAAGTTTTTGCTACTGAGATTCCAAAAAATTAGTTTTTACAAACTATTTCGCAACTCACATTCCTAAAATGGTATTTAATTGTGAAACTTGTAGTTAATGACTTCTTAATTAATACAGTAGCTCCTCTTGATAGTGGAGCGGACCAAAACTACATTAAAGGAGGAATCATTCCAACTAAGTATTGCGAACGGACA
>NCQV01064486.1:18928-29150 GCA_002740545.1 Lophocereus schottii
GTGCTCCCTCTGGGGGCCAGCTGATCTCTTAAGAACATTCCCACTCGATGAACAGGATGAACACATATTTATACAATATAATACAAGATGCAACCCTCAAAGAATGCACGGAAGCACGTACCTACGAGAACTCAAAAATGTTGAAGATGGAGTTGAAGGCGAGGTTGAAGATACACACAACCCCTTAAAGAAGAAGTTAAAGATGCAACTATGAGTTTAAATGAGGACGAAGGGGGAGCAGAGCTTCTCTCTATCTAGAAAACTTATTTCTCTCTCTAAAGGGGCTTGAACTTGAAATTGAAATGGCCTCCCCCAAGAATCCAACTACGTTTTTATAGAGGAGAAGGAAGGGACAGTGCGCTTCCTAAGACGCCTAGAGGGTATGAACACCACTCAGTCCTTAACATGTGGCATCCAAGCACACATAATAACCCCAACGTAGGGGATTCTCCAGAACGGTCTAGGGGTTGGTCGCGCCAACTGTAGCCCCCATATGGGGCTAAGGGTCTAATAATGTAGCCTAGGGGCCGGCCGCTACACTTTTAGCCCCTAAAAGCGGCTAAGGGTCCAATAGTGCAGCCTTGGGGCCAACCGCTATAGCTTTAGCTCCAAAATGGGGCTAAGGGCCCAAAGGCACGGCCTAGGGGCCGGTCGTTCCACCTTTAGCCCCTTATCCAATAATGTGGCCCAAGGACCGGTCGCTTTATCTTTCGCCCCCACAAGGGGTTAAGGGTCCAATTGCGCGGCCCAAGGGCCGGCCGCTACACCTTTAACCCTGTAACAGGGGCTAGGGATCCAATAACCCAACCTAAGGGCTAGTCGCTACACCTTTAGCCCCTCAAAAAATGGGATAAGGATCCTCAAGGACATGCTAATGGCCAATTGGTATGCCTTTTAGCCCCCAAAAGGGGATAAGGGTTCCTAAGCACGGCCTAAGGGCCAACTGCTATACCTTTAGCCCTCAAAAGAGGCTAATGGTCCTTGAGCATGGCTTAAGAGCCAGTTGCTATGCCTTTTATCCCTCAAAAGGGGCTAAGGGTTCTCAAGTATGGCCTTTTGGCCATTCGCTATGTTCCCATCCACAGCCTAAGGATTGGTCGTTACACCTTTATAAAAGCATTACACGAAGCAGAACAAAAAAACATTGATGAGGAAACCAAGTCCTTATGTGAAGGAAAGACCTTTTGTTAATCTCATAGCTTACAAGATGACTTTATAACGAGATAAAAAAAATGTAGAGACTAGCTACAACAGAAACCAATGGCTACTCGTCATCACTGGAACGAGGCGGAGCGTCACTCGACTCTAAGTTCTACTCTTAACCATCCGATGGAGCAGCTTCTGCGACTAGATTGGCTCGTCCACGGTATTTCACCAACCAAAGGTTGAGCTTATCAAGCTACAGCCAAACCTCGCACATGTACCACTGCAGACCTTCGACGCACAGCTTCAGGTGCTCGGCCAGGTCCCTACTCAAGATGCTCAGCTCGAGAGCCTTGTTGACCACCGTAGCGTAGAAAATAGCCTAGACCATCTCGGGAATGCAAAAGTCATGTGCAGCCTCCTGAGCTACGGTGAGGTCAAAGTGTGGGCAAGGCTCATGATAGTTTGCAGGAAAAGGCCGAAGAGAGCGCGCAACCCCCCTCAAGTGCCACTTGAAAGTTTCCCTGACGTAGTCGGCCGCCTGCTCGGTACTAAGGATGTCGGGAAACCCATGATGTAGAAAACAGTAGAAAATTCTCTCCCTAAAAATGTCATTTCTCTCTCTATGAAAGGATTTAGAAGCGGGATCAAGTGACCTCCACGAGAAGTCTAACTGTATCTTTATAGAGGGGAACAGGGAGAGTAAAGGACAACACGCCCTTCGAGGTGGCTACAGAACCAAGGTATCATTCCGCCTAAGCCATGTGGCACCTAAGTATTCAAAACCTACTTTGATAATCACTAACCCCCCAAAAGGGGGCCGCGGCTCAATGGCACAGTCAATGGGCTAGCCGCCGCGATTTCGTATCGTTGTCTAACAGAGGGTTCTGTAATAGGGCCATGAGGCCGATCGCTCCCACCATGAACTTGGGAACTGAGCCCCAAGGGTGGCATCCCTTTGGCTGCGTGACTCCCAAAGGATCGGCCCCCTACGGCCCGTAGGCTAAGTTAGACATGTAAAAGTAGATGAAAAAACACAGGCCATAAAGGAAAAAGTCAGCATTTTATTATTGTTGAAGCTCAAGGAGTACACTGCGGTTAAAATTTAAAAAAGAAACAAAGAGAGAAAGGGCAAGATGGAAGGAAGAGAACAAGCATAAGAAAGGCCACGATAGGCCTCAACTCTTCTCTTCGCTGTCATCACCAGGAAGGGGAGATGCATCACCATACTCCTCCTCCTCCTCCTCTTGGTCGTTGTCTATCTCTAACCAGGGGGCCCATAAGATGTTGCTACCGTTACACCCCACCTAGGCCTGGAAGGTGCTCCACCATAACTTCTTGAGGGCCGACTCCATTATGCCAATCGTCCATCTGCGCAGAACGCCCAACCTCACGTCATTAAGAAGCATCGCAAGGAATACCACCTGGGGCAACTCGAGAAGGCCAAAGTCTCTAGCAGTCTTCTCAGCCACAGTAAGCTTGAAATCCGGGAAAAGGTCCTCGTAATTGGATGGGAGGGGTAGAAGAGGAAAGGCAACCTCCCTACAGTACCACTCAAAATTCTCCAAGAGGTAGAGGGCCATCCCATCCATCTTCAGTGGGCGAGGGAACCCCATCTTGGAAAACCTTTTGCAATAAGTGAAATTTGCACACAAAGTATGAAAGGTAGTTCTTAGCAGCCCCATTTTATACCCTTAGAGCGGATGATTTCCCAGGTCACCGTCTAGCCTTGGGAACTTAGTTATTTCAAAAAGTCCATTAGGCTAGAGGATGACAACAAAGTGTCAGTCCAGGATAAGGCGCCCAACCATCAATAAGCCACTTCCCGAGGCCCACCAACCTTTATTCCACATATGCAGTCCATATTTTGCCTGATTATCAGTCTGGTCCTACGTGCAGGCAAAATGTGAAGGGCTAAATAATTCAAGAAATATGATTACTCGGGTGGGGCCCCACATACCCAAGTATGGACTAGGTCCAGGTAGATAAACCAGGCCTTGATGAAACTCTTGGGGCCCTAACCGGGAGCCCTACGAAGCAAGCTTCTGGGTAAGCCCATTGGGGAAACCTCCATGTGGAAATTACTGTTTTACCTTTCGGGACAGGTGCTATAAATGTCCACCTACCTACTACAGAAAAATGATTTGATTTCTGATATATTTTCTCACTCTTCACATATTCTCTCTTTACTGCTTTGTCTTTTACTGGGACCCTCCATTGACTTGACCGTCAGAGAGGCGTTTCCAGGACTACAACCTGTGGGTGCCCTTTTCGCAGATCCAGTGCCGAGAAGAAGACCAGCAACCTTTTCATACGTACCATCACGTAAACCTGCTTTCATCGTACTTCATCTTCAACAACCAAAGAAATTCCTAAAACAGATATTGTGTTAGAGTATGTCCATTTATAGGCTTGTAGAGAAAGAAGAGAGCTACTAGGTTAAAGAAGGGAGAAAGGTGGAAAATAGAAAAGTTCAATATTTTTAAAGAAAATGTGCATAATAATAATTTCAAAGATGAAGTTGCAAGTTAGGTTACATTTTGGGCACAGATTGAGCATTAGTAAATGATTGGAGGGTATTTCTTTCTCACTTAATTTGCAGTTGTCAAACAAAAGGAGTGAGAAGGGCGGATGGAAGTTGGAGAATGCTTAACTAAACTACTAAAGTCAAGTACATCTATTAATAACATAGCATAAGGTTTACTATTTCAAAGTTTAATTAGTATAAATGAGAGATTGGTCACAGTTTGAATAAATAACTAATGAGTGAAATTTACTTAGACTTCTTTAATGAATAAATTTTAATCCAAGTTTTTGCGGAGGTACCACACTATATTGTGGGCTACACGAAAAGGAAGAAGACATAATAATAATAATAATAATAATAATAATAATAATAATGATGATGATGATGATGATGATGATGATGATGATGATGATAACAACAATGAAATATATTGAAGATCATACTGAATAAAAGAACTTATGGTGATACCTAACTACGAATTAAGACCCTTAACAAAAATAAATGAATAAATAAATAAAATGATATAAACTAACATGGGAGACAATGATACCTGCAAGGGAGTCCTATAAATAGATTGATAGATTAATGGGCCTAAGTGAGAAGAAACCTACTAATAAAACAGAGATTTCCAAACAAAGATATTTTTCAATTGGTTAAAAATACAGCATATACAGAAGTGTGTACTTATTCACTTAAAATTAATCATGCGGAAATGGTGTGATAATTAGTAATGCAAGACTCATTCAAAACAGAAGTGGAGACACTTTCGTTAGCTGAGCCAGCAATTAAGTATTTTCAAAAGATGCGAGAGACGTTCATGTCAAGATACATTTATTGCCAGTACCTTTCAAATATTCACATTTTTTAAAGAAATATCATGATATACAAGTATCCAATGAATCATTTTCAAGCTTGTTTTTCCACACAATTAAGTGGACCCCCCAGTTATTCATTATTAGGGCTTAGGCCCATCAGTTCACCTACGCAACTTCAGCTCAGACTTCTCGACCAGCCTAAGAGATGTGCACCTATTCAATGATCACATTGTACATATAAGCTCATTAGTTACTTTTAGATAATAACCAGTAACAGTTTTAATATAATTCTCTTCCTCCCTAATTTCAAACTAAAACAAATTGAAATGCGCGCTCACTGAAAAATGAATTTATTTTTACAGTATAGGAGTAAACGCATGGGGTTCCTACTCAGTATTTGAATATTTTTGTGCTTTATGTGTTTTAGGTAAATAAGTTGTAAAGTCCTTACCTGATCAGCATTAGGGAGGCAAGGAATAGTCAATATAGTCTAGAGAAGCATGTAGTGACATTTAATGAAGTTAAGGTTTATCAAGGCATAAGGTGTGGGTTGCTAGACTCTTGTTTGAGTTGGGGGCGCATAAAATATCCACCATTTGGTTTTTGTGTAGGCTAAAGTGTGTTATAACAGTAGTATTAGGTAAGTTGTTTGAGCCTTATCCTCTATAGGATGGCAGTAACGTCATAATTTTGTTCTTCCAGGTTATTAGCGACTAAAGTTCAAATAATTAAGGTTGACTACATGATAACGAGTTGGAGTGTTACATATGTACTAATTAAGAGAGTTAGAGGGGAGAAGTAAGCCACGGTTAGGGTTTTTTTTTATATGAGAAGAAGAAAAGGGGTTAGAGGAGAAGAATAAAAAGTAAAGAGAAATTATTTTAAAAAAAATAATTTCACCCACACAAGGTAATTTTTTTGAATTTTCTAAAGTTATTAGGTAAAACAAATTAGGAAAGCAATGTCTTTTTTTGGGGGCATGGATTAGATTAAATTAACCTCGAAAATTACACCCTTAAGTAATCCATATAATTCAAATCATTTTATGAGTTCAACCCCTCAAATATCACCAAAAAAACAAATATTTATAATTATAAAAATTTATGGGGTTTTACATTCTACCTCCCTTAAAGGAAGTTTCGTCCTCAAAAATTCGCACACACCTAATTAGTCAAACAAGTCAGTGTACTTCATTCACATTTCTTGTTCTGGTGCCTTGGTAGCTTTCGATACCTCGTGATTGGCTTGAAGGACTCTCAGTAGTGGTACTGTCTTACGAAGTTGTTTTTCTCTATGATCTAAGGTTCGGATTGGTTGCTCCTCGTATGACACATCTTCCTAAAGTTGTAGGGGGTTTGCTTCGATGACATGAAAGGGGTCAAGACTATACTTGCACAGTTGTGGCACATGAAAAACATTATATACTCTTCACGATTCTCATGGCAGCTCCAATCAATAGGCTGCTTCCCTAACTCTTTAAGTGATAGGATACGACCAAATGTACCTAGGGCTAAGCTTACCTACCATAGCCAACCTTGTGATACCCTTGGTTACAGATACCGTAAGGAAAACTTGGCCTCTAACTTTAAACTCTAGGTCTCCGCCTTCTATCAGCGTTGCTTTTTTGATAGCTCTGAGCCACCTTCGTCGTTCTTGGATTACCTTAACGTTTAGGGTAGTAGTTGGATCAGTTTAGGTTTAATGGTCAATGCATTATCAATCTCTTACCAACACAGTGCGGTTCTACACTGCCTACTATACAAAGCTTCGTGAGGGGACATCCCTTACTAAAATGGTAACTGTTGTTGCAAAAGAACTCAATCAGTGCCATTTGCTCTCTTTCTTAAAATCAAAAGCACATGCTAGCAACATATCTTATGCGGTTTGGATCGTTCGTGCAGTTTGTCCAACTACAGCTGGGTGAAAGGCTGTACTGAAGTGTAATAATGTCCCAAATGCCTCTTGTAACTTCTGCCAAATTCCATATTGAAATTTGCTGTCCTGATTAGAAACTATAAAACTTATACCCCATGTAGTCGAGCAATCTCTTCCAATTAGGCATGCACTAATTGATCCAGTGTCCATGTGTTTGACATTGCTATAAAATGTGACAATTTTGTAAGTTTATCTACAATTACCCAAATTGTATTATTCTTTCTTTATGTGGGCACAAGCGTACCACCAAATCTATAGAAATTGAGTGTCATTTTTACTCAGGAACTGTAATACCCCCTGCCCTAGGGCCAGGAGCGTTACGTTCTCTTAACTTTCTGCTTAAATTTCTAGGGCAAAATGGACAGAGTTTTCCCTAAAAACTTACCGTTTTCAGGCTAAAAGTCTTACAATAAACTCATATAATCAACGGCATACAACATATTACAATAGGCTCAACAGCTGTGCGTCGGAGTTCATAACTCAACGAGCAATTCACTCGGAGTACTCAAGCAATATAGTTCATTAATAAAGAAGAAATAAAAGATATAACTTAATGGTTCGCACAACCAGAGTAATGGAGTTTACCTCCCAAAACATAACTAACTTTGACCAAGAAGACATCTAACTAATTAGATGATTGGCTCATACGGCCATATAGAGTGACTTTTATATCATATGCATCACATGAATTAGAATACTTGATTTACATACGTTTACAAACTAAGAACACATTTTATAACATCATCAATCAGTGAGACTAATTCACTATGGGCACACTTGATTCCCTTTAAGGAAGGGTAACTTCCACTTCGGCACAGCTGACTCAACTTCTTCCTGTCACAAAGAAAACCTGGGGAACAAGGGGAAAAAGTAGTGGAATGAGCAACCACATGCTCAGTGAGTGTCCCCCGACAGCTTAAAATCAAAACCGTTGCGGGCAATAATATCTTTAATAGTCCCATATCACGTATTCATACTTTACTATCATATTAGGCATTCACAAAACTCTTATGGAAGGATCACTAACCATAAACTTCATTTTAACCACTCAAAAACATTTCTAGGTCTCTGAATGACTGAGTTCCTTTATTAACAAGCAGTCAAACACATAAGCGAGCAATGAAGCTAAGCACGAAACTTTCTTTCATAGGTTACGTGATATATATGTGAGTTATGCCTTGCCTACCCAATGCACTTACACGAGATGCTTAAACACAGGAAGTAGAGATTATGCAAGGAGCTTTCTTTCATAGAGCATGCACATTCAATCTCATATGCTCGATGCATTATAAGAGCATGGCCGCATATTACTTTAAATCGCATCCAACTATGCTTAAAAACCTTCTTCATTAGGCATTCATGGAAATTTTCCTTTCTTTCATTGAAACACTTTACTTACCCTTGTAGGGCTTATAAAAAGTCTTTTCTTAGCAATCTTAAGGCTCATAAAGCTCTTTTCTTAGCCTCATTGAGGCTCTTATTCTTTAAAAGAATGTCTTTCGTATTGGTCCTATAATGACCCTTAAAAACTTTTTTTCTAAAATACTTAAAAAGGCATAATGCCAACTACTTTTCTTATTGATTAGGAAAATACCCTTGGCGTAAGATCATCGTTTATTAAAAGACACACACATAACAGCTTGATCACATAAGTGAGGAGACTAAACTCTTAGAGGTACTTTGTTACTGCCATTCCGAGCCGGCCAAACTCGAGCGGCAACATACACCTATCTGGACAGACATCATATTATGCTGAGACATAACTTACACACTAAGACTTCTGGCGAAATTCAAACCACCATCCCTGAGTCATCTTAATGTAGCTTATGTTATGCCAGGCGGGATACTAAGCCACCATCCCTGGCTCTCAGACTTAATCTTAAAGTTTCTAGAGTAGCTCCTCAACGTACACATAAACATAAACATAATTACTTACACATATGCGTACTTATGCTTATTTATATATATGCTTATCTAGCAGAATAGCACATAACCCTACCATTGGTTATGGTTTTTTCATTTTCAACTTGGAAACCCTTTTAAAACCGTAATGAATTTGCTAACTCGCAATTCAAAACTCATTCGAAACTTAAAGCACTTAGCTAACATATAACTCAAACTAAGTTTCGTGATAAAACCACTTTAGTTGCCGTTTTTCACTTTGTTTCAATCCTTTTTGAACTCAAAGGAGGATACATAGACAAACCAAAGCCTTAAAACATTTTCAAACTCACTTTTAGTTCGCTTTTAAACTTCCTAAATTTATCGACTATTCAGTTGGGTCAGTTACTTATTAGTTCGACGATTTAGGATCATTCTACGCTATAAACATCTTACAAACCAACAGGCAATTGGTGAACCTTTAGAAACATTCAAAATGATGAAAACATGCTTTTAACGACCCTTTTCAAGATTACTAAGTTCACAAATCATTAACATAGCATCATTTAACAATTTCAAGAGGGAAGGGTTTCACACATGGCACATTCATGACACTTCACAATCTAACTTAGCAGAATAAGTTACACATGGCCTTACAATCCACATGATTGCGGTAAATCACAACCCAGACTCCCTCCTCACATAACAACCGAACATAGGAAACCTCGAACCACTTATAGTTCTACCTCAAACCATCCAACTGCCATCTCGGTCTCAATTTCACAATCAAGCATTCCAACCCCAAGGTCATACTAAAAAGCGGTATGTAAACTTACCAATGCATAACTTACCGAGCAACCAGATATGATTTAGCAATGCACTACAGCCCACAGTTATAACCATATATACATAAATATATATCCACATCGCATTAACTTGAAACGAATGCTTAGCAAGCTGAATTAAACTTACAAGCCATGAAACTCAATTACATTCATGTATTACAATCAAGGGGTAAACATGCTCATTTCAACATTCATAAATTATTTCCAAGGCTACTAGCGTGATTTAACTAAATAGGAAGACATTGATTCGAGGTGTTCATTTATTATTTCGAAGTCACTGTTCAGGTATAAACTAAGTAATGACACAAGTATCGATTCTAAGTATTCTCATTTCATTTCGAAGCTATTAATCGAGCATGAATTAACTAAGTATACATGTGTCAATTCTAAACATTCACATTTCAATATGAAGCTATTAAACGAGTATGAATTGACTAAGTGTACATGTATTGATTCTAAGCATTCATATTTCGTTTTGAAGCTATTAAATAGCCACGAATTAACTAAGTGTACATATATCAATTCTAAAAGTTCACATTTCAATTCGAAACTATTTTCAAGTGTTAGTTAACTAAACTAACATATATCGATTCGAAGCCATTTTCAAATGTTAGTTAACTAAACTAGCATATATCGATTCAAGGCATTGTTATGTTATTTTGAAGTCACTTTCAGGCATAAAATAACTGAACTTAACATGCATCGACTTAAACTAAATTCAGCTGAAACAGGACATGCATAATTTCAGTTAGTCTGACTAAACCTAAACTAACATGAATCGCAACTTAAGGGTTAAAACGATTTTGAAACTACTAATACTTAGGAGGCGAGAAACGCCCACCCGGACTCCAAGCTTATGACCCGTTCTAAGGGTGTCGGCTTGACTTTGAGGGCCAAAAAACCTCAACCGTCGGCCCTAGCTCACTGAGCGCACAACCAGACCCCAAACCATGCTCGATCCATGCAGTTTGAAACCCAAATTCACCCCCAAACATTCACTTACTGAACTGAAATTGAGAGCAACACTCGTGCTGCGAATTCAACCCTAATTTGCATGGCAATTGAAGAAGCTAGAG
>NCQV01064492.1:8558-28679 GCA_002740545.1 Lophocereus schottii
CACCCTTTAATTCACCTGCACAGCCTCAAGTCAGGCTATTTGATCGACCTGACAGGTGTACATCTATTCAATGATCGTAATACTCATATGAGCTCATCAATTTGGGTTATACTATCAGATAATAAGCGGTAACAGTTTTACTTTATAATCTCTCCCCCTCCTGTTTTCAAACTAGAAAGAATTAAAGTGTAGGCGCCCAACTATATTGTTTTAAATGCTTAGCTTTACAGTAAGGGGATAAGTGTACTGAGCTTTGGCTCATTTTCCGAAATATTCTTGTGTTTTCTGTTTTAGGTAATGAATAGGTGGACGAACTTGTCCCTAGTAAGCTGAAGGATTTAAAACGTGAAGGAAGAACTCATTGCATTTGTAATGTCCTGTTAGATGCTCACAGTGGATTCTCGCGTAGTATGAAAGCTTGACAAAGCTTAAAGATTATGTTGAGTCTACAACTTGAGCACGCATGCTTAAGGTAGAGAGAGTTAGAAGATACTGAATCTGGTGATATTTTGGGTTGTGTAGAGGTCAATTTATGGTTCGAAGTTGACGCAAATTCCTTTAGTCTAATGGGATTTGAGGATTGTGACAGCATCCCAGTAAAATCATATATAGCTTATAAACAAATAGCCTAGCCCGAATTAGAGTGGCGGTAATGACTCCAATCATTAGGACTTCCATTACAATTCCTATAATACGTGGTTAAATTCCGATAACTAAATAATTAGTATTTGGGGCGTTACAAAATCGATTCTATGTTGATTATTTTTATAGAGTAGTACAAGACATCATGTACTAACGTGAGCAATGATGGATCTTCTTTGTTCGAACTTACATCAGTAGCACGTGTATTTGGTTCTTGTTCCTAGGCTACTAAGAGAGTTGGAGTGGAGGGATCCTTGGGTGCATCTTTTGTATCTTCTTCTCCTCCATACGTGACATAAATTGACAACATTGATGACCCATTTGTGGCGTCTTTCTAAAAGGTACGCACCAGTGTGTAAAACTCAAAAATAACTCCATATTTCTACCTTTGAATTTTGTACCCTATTATGCCAACTCTAGGAAATCAAACCTATGTAATAGTGGTTCACATAGTGTACTATCCTAATCAAGGCAGGTCTGTACATTGGGGGAACTGGTCTCCCCAGTATGTATGGTAGGTTTTTCCTCTTGGATAACCAACACAGTTCCAATGGTGGAAACGTTATGCCCTTCACTTGCATCTTCTTCTCCAAACAACAAAAACAAGAACACAAAATTAATGGCCCTATAGTTTCATCTTCGACGAGGGATATTTAGCAAGCACTAATAACCTCTCCTTAAGAACTAGTATACATGACTTCCTGGTATATTCAAACCATAAGGTTCGATATCTGGGCCTCCATTGCTACTGATTGCATTTCATTAAAAACTAACCTAATCAACGAAGGTCTCTGAATTAGGCAAAGTTCCCTAGTTTAACTCCACACATGCGTAAAATAGTATGAAAAATACTACACACACCATCACTCCAGATTTACAATTTGAAGGTGCAAATCCATGGAACTCTTTAAAGATCTTAACTTACCGTTTTCATTGACAAGGTCAGATATCGATTACAACTACTCCAACAATTCTGCCACAAATTGCTCGATTGCGTTCTAAACTTATGGACCGCTACACTTGTTAGGGTTTCCCGACTATGTCCACCACCATTACTGTCTTCGACTCGACAATGGATTGCTGATGGGATTTGCTCGCCTTCTCCTTGCTTTTTGCTCTATCAGTTTTTCCCTCTCTCTATCTCTGCCCTGCTGTCTTCTTCGTGAGTGGAACTTCCACTTCCTTCTCGCCGAATATTTCCCTACCAAATGGTCGTAGAGAATTTTGACATAACTGCAAAAGTGTTTTTTGTCATTTCGCGTGATTTTCTAATTTGCCCTTTCTTTTCCTTCCCTCATAAACCAACACCTAACTATTCCCAAAAAAATGACTTAGTTGTGATCAAGTTAATGCTTGACCCTTTAGTAATTTTCCCTATCATCTTTTCTTCTATTTCTCATCCATTGTAATGATTGAAAATGAAAGGTTCGTTGTGTAGCGCCTTACAAATTTTTGGGCAAGTTTTATGAATTAGCAACATAAAGCCTCCCATTCTATATTGATGAGGATAAGTTTTATGTGGTTTTCTCCCTTATGGGCCCTTGATTATTCCTTCTACTTATTTTGCCTAATTAGTGAACCATACCTCGATCCTACAGACCAATCTCAACCTATGTTTTTTTTAGGAGTCGGTGATATAGTGTTGTGTGTTTGACTAGTTGTCACTCTTGTAGTTTGTTAAGTGTTGAAGGACATTTTAGTATCTCATTAGGGTTGTTCAATAGTTGAATGTTTTTCGTTTGCTTGAGAGTATTGTATTTGGGGGGTGGTAGTGGAATTATGGACCCTGGGTTTAAGGAAGCATTTTGTGAATTGAATAGTCAGCTTGTTGACAAATTCACTAATTTATTCATCAACATCTACAGGATTTCAATCACCCTTGACGTGTTTAGAAGGCCTATGCTCTAAAAGATATAGGAAATGACTTCTTTAAGACCCAATAATTTTATGGAGACATGTTAAAGATACAAACTATTCTTTAGTTTCTTGGTATCCTGTATTCCGATTTATGCCCCCATGCATAATTATTAGCAGAGTTGGCTATCACACATGATTATAATTCAAAAGCTTATTGATTCAGACTTAAAGAATTTGAACTGGCGAAGCATCATTTTAAGCTAACCATGAAATTCAATGTTTATAATGCCAAAGTGGGGTGCAAGAGAAAATTAAAATCACTAATTAAACTTAGGAATGGCAGAGGATATTAGGTTAGATACGAAGATTACATTTGAACTTAAGCCCAAGAATAAAGTTGTACTAAAAGGAATTGAGAATGTTGCAAGAGATATGTAGATTTGGTGGTCATATCTCAAATACTACAAAATGTTTTGACAAAGGACAAAAAGCATTTGACCCATTCTGTATCCAATATAGTGGCAACCTATCCTATTATTACTCAAACACAGGAGGCTTAAGTGGAGAGTAAATGCAAACTCTTGTTCTCAAGATGCTATAAGCTCCTCCGTAAATGACAACCATCCTTCCCCCAAGTTGTAGTGTATCAATGGTTCATGGGGTACAAAGAACAAAGGATGTCCCATCCTAGCGAAGGAGCATCAAGTGGGACCTTACTGATAGTATCAAATACATATAGGGCCTTGAACATATCTGAATGATCTTTAATAAAGGATGGGGACTTCATTCAACAAAGATGCTAATGGAAGTGGGTTACCTATTAGCTTGACAATTGTAAAGATGAGATGACAACTAATGCTACACTTTACAACCGCAAGCCAACACTCCTATGTGACAAGCTTACGGGCAAGGAAAACCCCATAAAGTTTGGAAACATGTTCCCTTTTGATGTTTACTTCACCTTTAGCATAGGCAGTAGAAACTCTAACAAGGAAGAAATGATCACTTTCTCCAACATTGAAAGGGCAAATTCTAATATTAGAATTTCAAGGAAAGTTTATTAATAACTTCTACAATTGAATTTTGTGCTAACATTTTGTCAGGACTACATGACCGTTTAAGGGTTTGTGATTAAAAAATAGAGGTTACACTATAGCACCCCCAGTTTAAGATACTCTCCATTACCCAAATTAAAATCGAGAAAGTGGAAGACATGACTAGAGAATATTACAAATTTTATTTGCTAAAAATATAAAAGTCTCTCATAGACCTGCTATTTCCAGTCTGTTGAATGTATAACTACAAACAAATTGGATTTTTAAGTCTATTATACAATTGATATTAAATGAACCCATGATTTTAGATCAGTTGCTACGAATAGTCAAACTAGGCTCATATGATGTTGTCTAGACTCGAATCATGATAGTTTCATTTTCTGGGTCAATCATTCCTTAAGTTCCCTACCTGAAAAGGAAAATAGAAAAAACATAATAAGAATGTCAGCCAAAAAATGTCTAATGCATTACTGTGACACTGTAAAATTTAATCTCTGGGCCAGTGAACCATAACATTTTAATAAAAATTATTTTAGTTTGTAAACTTATCAAATCATTAGACTTGAAATCTTTTATCTTGTCATATAAGCCTTTTTTCTACGACATACACTAGGTCCTCCTGTAAATCCCTAATGGAGCACTTTTATAAGACCTATAATTTCTTATGCAAGTATAACAATAGATTGGGCACTTCAGTGTACAAAAATAACTATAAATTTACTTTAGCAGGGGTACAAGCAATAACATGCATGTTTGGCATTATTTTCATTTTACTAAATTTGTTGCATTTTATATATATTGCTAATATCTTTTCGTCTTTCATATCCATAACCTATTTTTATCATTGATATGGAAATGTCATGTGAATCATTTTGTGCCCCGAGTATTTTATTGTACTCATATGAACTCACATGTGAATTATCCTCTTCTTTAACGAAGTAGACTCCCTTTTTCCCTGTTCATTTCTTTATGTGCCACCATTTTTTTAAAATCCAAGTTAATAACCTCATGCTTTTCAAAATTGCTGTAACTACCCATAAAAACTATTAGAGAGGAAGAATGAATTTTTAATGGTGATATAGAGGACGTGAAGGTCTCACCATCAACAAGAGAGTATTCCAAGTTGCGACTTCTACTATGTTACCCGATTTTATGGGAAACTTATGATGTCATTAGGTTGAACTACTAAGACTATTAAGATGGGAAAAAGTGCCAAAGTAAAGCATAGAGTGTATAGTGAAGGTTGATCACGTTTGATTGATTAATACTGTATGAGAGAAGGAAAGTTGTCTATCTATATGGTGGTATTTAGATAATTTGTACGAGCAGCGTATGCCTACATATGTGAATAGAGATGTGTTAGCTGCCAAGTTTTCTTTGTCAACAACCCTCACCTTTCCACATCTGCAAGCAGCCTTACACACCTAGTCTTTGGGCTTATGATCATCTTGTTGCATTTTCCCCTGATAATTAGTAATTTCAACATTTATATTTCTAATTTTTCCAAGTAACTTCCCACTTGATAATTATCGCTTTGGCAGCTTTTAAAGTGCAAACAGTGAATTTTTCTAATCTAATGCATGCCCCTTACCAATTGACCTCATTCAATGCCCTTGCCTTGCATTATCCTGAAGCTTAGCTTTGTTTTTAATAAAATTTGTCATGTCAAGAAGATAAACATATGTTTAGAGTAGCTAAGCATAACTAGAGACTAGGCACTTTTCCTCTTTAGTTTTCGCAGTTTGTTTTTACTAAAAAAAAAAATTTCTACTTTAGGTTGGATAATTTCTTTTACTAGTTTCTTTGTGAGGGATATTATTATTTCCTTTTGATGTATAATTCTATTTGATGGTGTATCAAATTTTATTGCAATTATTATTATTTGTTGGATACGTCCCTCTGCATGGCTCATGGAAAAAATTGGCCAATTACACAATTTCTAATACTATCAAAGAAATTACGTACACTCATGGAGTTTTGCAGTGAGAAGGAACCAGTTGTCTTATAAAACGTTAAAGGAGGCATAGGGACAAGGAGGCCCTCTCCCTTTCTCTTCTGCATACGAAACTGCTAAAAATGGTGTACCCATCATTTTCATTCATAACATTAAATTTTGTTTAATTTCCAAATAACTTTAGCTTTATTTTTCAGTGATTTCACAATTTATTCGCAGCCTTTCTTCTCCAAAGCATTGATTTTGCCAATTGAGTCATGAATATCTCAAAATTACCTCAATCAGCTAGATAAGCATGATGAACCTATTAAAGGGATAGATCATCTCAAAGAACACACCTACTAGAGAATGACAAAAGTTTCATCATAGATAGGCAAGTTTGTTTACCTTTAAAAGGTAGACTAGAGGCTGAATGGTCCCTACTTAAAACTCTATATATTAGATAAGTCTTGCTAACTTATTTGAACATTTTTACGTAAAAAAAATTAGCCTTTGTCCCTGTTTAATTTGTAATTTTTTTGTTAGTTACTATTAAAGAATTTATTTGCATGTCCACTAAAGAAATTGCTTCTATGTTCAATTTCTTTGTTGTCCCCTCCCCTGTTAAGGCAGTGGAGGTCTAGAAAAACAAAACATACACTAACATAATATATCCCCTTTAACTTAAAGACATTAACTTAGATAAAACGGGTGAAATGTCTCGAAAGAGTTTAGGCGATACATAAAAAAATCAGCTTAAATATTCTTCAATTGAGAAAGAGATTGTGGAGCTCAACTGGTTCTGTAAGGACCCTCTTAGTTCATAATCTAAACTTTCCTATGCAACATCAAAACAAAAATATATACCTAAGTTGTTTGCCTCATATTTATCCAAAAATTTGAATCTCATATGAACATACAGTGCCAAGATACTCAATGTTAGCAACTAGGTGAATGTGTAATTTGGTGCTGCTCTGTCATCAAGCATTGACGTTGGTGTATGAAAAGTTATAATGCCCTATATGAATTAATTATAAGTTACGCTAATGTAACATCCTTCCTTTTCTGGAGAAATATTACATCACTAAAACTTCCTTAAGGAATTCCTAAATTTAATTTAAGACTAAAATGAATCCTTCTTAGAATAAGAAAAAGGGGGATTTTTTTAAAAAACTAATTCATTAGGTTTTGCTTGAATTATGGCGCTAAGCAAGGACTAAAAGATTGGTCAACCTGTAATTAGGAATATTTATAATGCCTCCTCCTTGATTTACTCACTCAGAGTATCTAGCATGTGTTAATAGGTCCTTGTCAAGTAAGTTTAAAGAAGGGAAACCAAATCTCCATGGTTTACACACCTGAGGCACCAATCGAACCCCACAACACACATAAGAAAGTGTAATAACGTGTTAGAGAATGTGGTATGTCACAGTGACTCTAAGAAGGTCAATAGAGCTAAACTAATGATGTATTACAACATTATAAGTCCAAAAGACAAAGCTTCATACAAAGCTAATTTACAATTGGAGCATTTTAAAAAAATCAACACAGATAAACAACATCCCGAATCATGGATTATCAACCAAAGCATTGTCCTTCCTCAAATACTGTACTTACTGTGAACCTATAAAAGAGAAAAAGGAGAAGGGGTTGAGCATGCCACACACTTAGTGGATAACAGACACCCTCAAAACCAAAAACATTTGCACATCATTTAATATTATTAGCACACATATACTATTGGCCTAATAATGGCATAGGAGTAGGATAAGAATTCACTTTTACAAACTTTAATAAGGATGAAACTGAAACTCTTGTAGTCCTGCTCTTATTGTCTACAAATAGAATCTTAAGAAAAGTGACTCATTTGCACTATATAAGTCATTTTCTTTTTCAAACTTCCAAACTGTATACAACAGGTTAACAACATGATTTAGATTCAGCTGAACAAAACTAAAACACCTTTTAGGTCAACATTTGGAGTAAAACCCTTAGGCAATCATAAAATTTCACTTATTTGAATCAAAACTCAATCTTATGGCATTGAATAATTGTTAGCTTCTAGTTGTTTCATAATACGGGTGAAATGGTTACCTACTAGACATTTAGGTTTCTAGGACACACTAAAGTCTACGATGCACTCAACCTTAGTCAGGGTAAGATTAACCCAAAACAAATTCGTTAATGTTTGAAAAATCAGAGACGCATTGGGGATCCGATCGTCTAAGATATATAGGCCAACACTTCTTTAGAACTACACAATATTACATAGCCCTCAGATCATTCATCACACCATGTTTTTCCATAAATAACAATTTAGGGCAATAACGAATGTCTTACAAGAAATTCTCTTTTGAAACTTTTAGCTACTTAATGAACTTTGTTTGGAATGGATATTAATTTTGAAAACTTGACAAGCATCTTAAATAGCACAATAGTCAAGGGTGGCATGAACACATTATTTTTAAAGCATCTAACACATATTTGGAACATGATGTTATAATGTGCAAGATTGCACTATGGGGACTTAGTGTCATCTTGATCTTGCATTCAACTCATCTTACCGGACACTAATAAGATAACATTTCATTATTCAATAAAGCATCATAAGTATAATATAGATGTCATATAAGGAACTTGTAAATGTTTTACACACCTCCCAACTGCTTAACATACACTAAAGAGCTTCTAATAAGTTATAAGCATGACTTTCATTCTCAATTCTTCTAGTGACTTGCAAATTACCATATGATCCTTCATTTACTCCATACTTAACGCAACTCCTTACCTTAAAGTCCAATTACGTAAAAGTAAACCATGTCCAAAACTTCGCTAAAAGACCACTAATGTAATAGCATTCCTATAACATATTCATAATAGGAAAGGCTTACCCTTATCTTGCGAACATCCACCGTAAAACACAAGCTAGCTATTTGTGTATTATTTTCCCTTTTTGTTCTCTTCCATCAAAATTTCTTCCTTTTTTAACAAACTAACCCCCTACTACCTTAACCCAACTTTCCACTTTCTTGATGTCATTATCCACCACCCAAACTTCACTCATATAATTCCAAGAAATAGGGGATGTAAAGCTCATGGGTCTTCAAGAAGGCGTAAGTACACTCATATGGTCATAATTCGAACAGAAGAGATACTTTAACCACAAATTTTCGAATTCTACCATAAAATCCTAATTTTCCACTTCAAGTCCAATTTACACTCTCAATTGCTCAATCCAAGCATATAAAACTAAATAATACTCAAAATCACATACATTCTACGATAAACTCAAAATTGAATTTAGTTTGAAGTCAGTATAAATTAGGGAGAGAGTTACCTACTTTGAGTTCTAAATAAAGAGGAAGCCAATTGCAAGCAAAAGGATGGTGAATTGAGTGTCGTTCTTTACTCCAAAGCCCCTTTTTTTTTTCTTCTAATTCTTCCTCCTATTCTTCTTTTTTTCCCTTCTTCCTCTCTTTCTTGCCCTCTCACTATCGTGTGTGTGTGAAATGTGAGAAAAAATATACCCCCCTTTTTATTTTCTACTGGATGCCCTCCCTTTTTGGTTCTTTTTCCTTTTTTTCTTCTTTCCCCCTCTTCCTATGTGGAGTAAACCTAGCCACCTTTTTTTGATTCACTAAATAATTGACTTGATAGAAAAGAGAACTAGGGTTTGACCCAATTTAATCAGTGTTGGGCCAGAATTTAACCTATATTAAGAAATATTATATAATCTAAGTTTCAAATTTTAAATCATCCATCTAAATCACATATAATTACTAATAGTTATTATGCCCAAAATAATACGTCACAAAGTCACAAAATTTATCAAATAAAATCAACTCAATTAATCAAATTTACATCATTAATTATTATGAATTTCACAGTCCTTACAACTAACCTTCAGGCTTGGGAAAATATTATGAGAACTGGGACTGTAAGCAACCTCATAAGTTAATTTATGAATATTTCTCTTGCAATTCTATCTCCTTGGATAAGTTGTGCGATATCTCAACATCTTGAAAAGAAGATTCATAGTTACAGATAGTAGTGAACTTGCTAAAGTTCATAATTGTGAATATGATTTTAGGATACAAGGGGGGGAAACTTATAGGAATATCTAACCAAGATGGCTTCCTGAGATTTGCTTGGTTTCTAATGATTCATTGTGGGGTTTTTTTTGGCATTTTTGTAGTCCACAACATTAGATGTTTTCTGCCTCTTCTAGGATTTTCACTTTTCTTTAGACCCTTAGCTTTTATTCTATGAATAGCACCCAAATAGTTATCATTTCTTCCATTATTAAGCTTGTAGGACATATGAGGGATTCCTAAGCTGCTAATCATCACAGACATTGCAGTTTCTCTTCAAAATTTGCTTAACTACTTTGAAAGATTGCTAATCAACCTTGGATAAAAACATGCATGCCTCATAGCTATAATAAGCCTGGACCACCTTGGAGACAACTCTTTGTATCGATTTGTTAAATTGGATTTTCGATCAATTGGATTAGATCATTCATGTAAATCATGAACATTTCTATTTCAAGCATTTCTTGACCACCTCTTCTATATATACTTATCTGGAATTAGATTTATGTCCATTGCATCAAGAACTTTTAAGGTGTGGCTACTCAAAATTTAATATATTTCAAATTAGCGACAATCATAAAATATAGAATCTTCTAACAGGTTATGACTGACCTACTATTCTATGTGTTATCCAAAGATTCCTACCTTTATTCTCACGAATTAAATGACACCCATTGCACTCTTTTAGGATGGATTCTTAATACTCTTCATACTCTTTATAGAATTCTCCAAACATTTTAGTCATAGATGTGCCACTTGCTTAGGCCAACATAAGAGCGCTTTTCATTTTCAGTCTTGGCACTTCAAGTCGGGAATTATACTAGGCTCCCATTCTTTACAACATTTGCCATCAACAACTCACTTGAAATGTGTGAAAAAGGACATCATATCCAAGTTAACTTTTAAATAATTCCTCGTATTGACATTTAAACTCTCACCCAACTGAGTGCTTCTCGTCCCTGCTGAGGAAACTTTGTTCATCAGGTCATTGGCCATTTCTCTTTCACAACAATAATGGTTGGCAGCCAACCTTCTTTAAGAGGACCATAATCATCAACCAAAGCATGCCAATTAGTGAGGAATTAACCATTTATCTCATAGTCAAAGATAAATGCATTAAGCTTTCTAGGGAATTTGGATTCTTTCTTAAACAGATACTCGAGATATTTTCTAGCATTTTGCATAATAAGCTAAATACATAAACCATGGAATGTTTCTGGCATTATGATTGAGAAAGTCTTTGTCATTGCTAGGTATTCATCTATAAATATGGTATGGGATTTCTTCCCACTTAGTGTCTTCACGAACATTTCAAAAACCCATTGAAAAGATATAGTCGTCTCATCATAAAAAGGAAAACCCTGAATATCTCTATGGTGGTTACATTGAAATTAACAAACATACCAAAAGGCCGATACTCTTTATTTGTCCAAAAGATTGTATCAAATGTGACAACATCATTAAAATGACTACAATCAAATGTCATCTTTATATTTGCCGAGAAAATCTTTGTAATGTGCTCATTGCTATTCACTTACAAGTGATAAACACATGAAGAAATTTCAATTATTTGCTTCCTAAAATGTGAAAGTAGGATCCCAACTTCCATGTACTATAATGAATTTTCTCCATTTAGAGCTAAGATAACTTTTCTATCCTTGCTTAATGAGACCAACATTTTCCCTACCACCTACTTATGTTCCCATCAGTCATGAGATGCTTTGGATCTTATATAAGAATCATCGACCATATTAATCTGTATGGCTTGTGCTTGGAACATTTTCTATGCATTAGAAGCATCTGGACACACTTTGGAAGTTGAAGCTCATGGTTATGCTTAGGTTTAAATTGATACACTCCATACTCTTCAGTTTCCTGATTAATAGAAATAGTCATATGTGCATCATAACCACATCATATCTCAGTCGACGTTGTATTGTCTGATGATGACGTTTATGTAGACCTCTTACACCTTCTTTGACACAACAAGGTTTTTTTGATGTCAATTACCATTTCTTCGAGATTTATTGGCAAATCTTTTCTGAACCCCAAAACCAATCCTTCTTGCATATTCTTTATAAAGTTAGATACAACTCGCTTATATTCAAATTGTATACTTTCTCTAGTTATATGAGTCACACCTATATCTTCATGAAGTTGACTAAAAGCCTTATATAGATTTGACATCCAATTACCCACTTCCTCCATCTCAATCGGTTCCATAATTATTTTTTTGCAATGGATGTACAGAGGATCAATAAGAAATGCATCTTAACTTACAAGTTAATATGCTTATCTAGTTTGCTATTAGTTTAATTTTTACTCACTTTATGTTTTTGTTTTTTTACTCTTATGAACTAAAAAAAATAGCTCTAATGTTCTTTATTTTTGACTGTGTTTTTGAACTCATCAACTTACTTTGTTTTGCTAATGTGACCTACATATTGCCTTATAGCTGCATAGAATTTGATGAATGTTTCATAAACCATTACACCAATGGTAGATCTAGGGAATATTTATGGCAATTTTAAGTTAATTATTGGTTCTATTGTATGAAAGTGAATATAAGAAAAGTTTGTTCATAACATTCTAGAGACTCATTCTATTATTGTTTTTGAACTTCAATCTGTATTATGTGAGTTCGGCAAAATACTTTGTCTTCTACTATTATATTGTTATTGTGTATAATTTGCTAGCAACTTTCAAAATTCATTTGAGTTGGCCTTTATATGGTAAAGAAGCATTTCATAGCTAATGATTGAATCTGCTTTATCCACTATTTTTTAAACCAAGCATGTTTAGGGTTTTAGAGCAAGTAAGCACTATTAAGTGTGATTGCCTGAAATTGGGCTTATGGCTTTCAAGTTTATGATTTTTAGTTATTTGATGACTGGATCCTCACTGAGTTAAAACATTCCATGTGTTTTTCTATGTATTTTGCAAAGTTCTTTCCAATTCATAGAGGTGAATATGTAATTTGTGATTGCCAATTTGGCATCTGTTCTCTTTTTTTTTTTTCAAAATAGTTGATCACTAGATAATATTTTTTATCAATAATGTCTAGGCATACTGAAACTGTTACAAGACCTATTATACTTAAACTTGACCTCATCAAATTGAAGGTTAGGTAATGAGGGTCAGCAGACTTCCTTTTCCTGATCTTGACACTACCCAACCCTTATGTGAGTCGGTATACACCCGACCGAGATACAACCTGCAGGTACTCTTGGGTCATTGAGTCAGACTCGACCCTCAAGCTTTTCCTATATTTTTTACTAAATCTTATTATTATAAAATTCAACACTAAACATCCTACTAAATGAAAGGTCAAGGGAAATAAAATGTTCGAATGAAAAGTATCATAATTGCAAATTCAAATGCATAATTAGTGATTATAACAACTATTTTACTAAAACAAGCCCCAGAAAACATTAGAGAGGGAACGTGAAAGGGTTGTGGGCTAGTAAGATATGAAGAGGGTAAGTGAGAGAGGGCTAAGAAAAGCAAACAAAGTAGGAAGCCAAAAGGCTTGAACAAATGAAAGTCAAAGTCTTTTATTTTGATTTTAATTTTTTTTATATAAGCAAGGGTCATCAATTCGGGTCATCAGGTTAAAACCTTCAGCCCAACTCTTGTCAAAGTCGAGTACCCTTAATTTGAGAGTCAGATGAGTCAAAGGCCCAAAAAAAAAACCCAACCTTGATCCTTTTTTTGGGGTTGGGACGGGGTGGAATCGAGTCTAATTAAACAAAACAAAGGAAGAAGCAATAGCTTGCTTATTTGGACACTGATATATTCTCTTTCTTATTAGTTTTTTGCACTACCATGAGCTTTTTCCTTTCTTATTGATATTACATTTGGTGAATGATTATAAAAACAAAAACGAGAATATCAGAGAAAAAGAAGTGTATGTTCTAATGGAGATTGTGGCAAAAAGGAGGAAGAAAGTAACCATTTTGGCAAGAAAAAGAATGTAAAACCCAAAAGGTTAGGTAAAAGTGGGAAAAATTTTGGCAGATTTTTATATTTATCAATTTACCTTTTACTTTTTTTCTTTTGATCTGCTTGTAGCCCTTGGATATAAGGACATTATTCCTCTATAGTTGACAAAATGATTGCAAAGTTGTAGTCCATTTCTTTAGATCTTAACAAACCAGCACCTCTATTTCCAAGGGTTGTAAACATGTCAAAGAAAAAGGGTGAATGGTAAAATTGATACATATAAAAAGCTACCAAATTTTTCTAACTTTTGCCTAACTTTTGGTTTTCATATTCTTTGCCGTGCCAAAATGATTACTTTCTGCCTCGTTTCTGTTGTAGTCTCCATTAAAATATACCTTTCTTTTTCACTTATATTATGATTCACACTTTCATCATCATCTACCAAACATGATATCAAATAAAAAGGAAAAAACTCTTGATAATAGGGCTGAACAAAAAAAACTGATTCCCCGGATCCAGACCCGGACCCGATTCCGGACCCGGCGGTTCCGGATCCGGACCCGGTCACACCGGGACTGGGACCAGTTCCAAAATCCAGGACCCGGTTACAACCGATTCTGGGTTTGGTTCCTGAAAGTTTGGAACCGGTACCGGTCCAGTACCCAATTACTCAGTCCACATTTAAAAAAAATTAAATATATATTTGCAAAGTAAAATGCACAACAAAGTAGCAAACCCTAAAGCCTAAAATTGTTTTGGCTACTGCTCTGCTGCTCCCTTCCGGGCCTTCCCTGACTGCTCGTCTATCTTCGATCTTCGTCTCTCTCCCTCACTGCTTTCACTCTCAGTCTCTCTTTCTCTATTCCTGCCGGTCGCCGGCAGGAAAGACGGTCGACGGTCAGACCCTAGACTCCTCGCCGGCTGAGTGCTCAACCCTCGGCTCCTCGCCGGCTCTCTCCATCTCTGCTCCCTTAGTTCCCTTGACCTCGACTCCTTGTCTGTCTTCGTCTCTCTCCCTCACTGCTCTCAGTCTCTCTTTCTCTCTTCCTGTCGATCGCCGGTAGCTTAGACAGTTGATGGTCAGACTGTTGATTTCTTGCCGACGCCTACTCAGTGCTCAACCCTGGACTCCTCGCCGGCTCTCTCGATCTCCAGTGAACCGTCAAAGGTCTAACAACGAGTGAGTAACTATTCCCCTTTCTCAGATTCTAGATCTATGTATTACTTGCAAGTTTTCGAATCATTCGTGCTTTGGTTCAAATGTATTCGTGCTTTCGAATTATTCAGCCTAACAACGGCCTGACTGTTCGTGTTTTCGCAATTTGTACTACAATATCTTGATTTTGCAATGTGCACTTCCCTGATCTATTTGTGCCTTTATCATTTAGCATTACAATATCTTGATAGAGTAGTAGTTCTGCCAAACAGCCAAACTTATTGGGTTTTCTTGGTAATAGAAGAACAGAAAATAGACATACAACTATACAAGATCATTATTATTTGATTTTATTGAAATTAACGGGGTTGTGCATCTTATGCTTGATTTTCTTCTCTTATTTTGAAGGATTTCAGCATGGAAGATCGTATTAATTTGGAAGAGCAGAGTAATACTAGTTCTGGTTCAGCTTACCCTACCAAAACTAACATCGAGCAAGTAAAGCCAGGTGGTAAGAGGAAATCAATTTATTGGGAGCATTATATTGACATGATTAATCCAATGACCAAGAAAATTGAGACATTGAAATGCAAGTATTATAGCAAGGTATTGTCTGCCAACCCTAATAGTGGGGCTTCTACTTTGAGAAAGCATCTTCAATCATGTCCTAAATATCCTTACAATGTGGATAAAAAACAAAAAGAAGATTTCTTTGTATAGAGACCCACAAACTGAGAGTGTTAATCTCTCGAATTGGTCCTTTGATGTAGAGGCTACTAGGCTTGCTTTAGCCAAAATGGTTATTATTGATGAACATTCATTTTCCGTTGTTGAAAAGGAAGGCTTTAGGGGTTTTTTGAGTGTTGCTTGTCCACAATTTGTTAGTCATGTCCCATCTCAGTTCACTATTGCCAGAGATTGTAAGAAGCTTTATCATTGTGAGAAAGATGCCTTGAGAGTTACTTTGAAAGGATTGAAATCTAGAATTGCTCTCACAACTGATTGTTGGATATCTGTGCAAAATTTGAATTATCTTTGCTTGACTGTACATTTCATAGATGATGAATGGAACTTGCATAAGAGAATTTTAAATTTTAAGTTGATGGATAGTCATAAAGGCCAAGAAATTTTAAAAGTTGTAGAGAGTTGTGTTATTGATTGGGGTGTTGAAGATAAACTGTCTTGTTTAACTGTTGATAATGCAACTTCCAATAATGTGGCTATTGGTTATTTGAAAGACAATCTTGGTGATAAGCTTATTTTGGAGGGTGATTTTTTCCATATGAGATGTGCTGCCCATGTTTTGAATTTGGTTGTGAGAGATGGTTTGTCAAGGGTTAAGGATTCCATTCATAACATTCGCTGTGGTGTTAGATATATAAGGAGTTCTCCTGCAAGATCTGCATTGTTTGATACTTGTGCCAAAGTTGTTAAGGTTTCTTGTAAAGGTTCTTTGTGCTTGGATGTGTGTACAAGGTGAAATTCTACTTTCCTCATGTTGAATATGTCTTTGAAATTTGAAAAGGCATTTGAAAGATTTAAGAATGATGATTGTAATTTCGAGAATGAGCTTAAAGAAAATGTGCCCACGAAAAGGGATTGGGAAAATGCAAAATTTTTGGCAAATTTTTTAGAGCAATTTTATGAACCCACTAAGAGAATGTCCAGCACTTTGTATGTCACTGCTAATTTACATTTTCATGACTTATTGAGCATACTTACAAACTTGTTGGAATGGGAGAAAGATCCATCTCCTAAAATGCATAAGAAATTTGATGATTATTATGGAGATTGGGCAAAAACTAATCTTATGGTGTTGATTGTGGTTGTTTTTGATCCTCGTTATAAGTTGAAGTTTATAAGATTCTCTTTTAGAAAACTTTATCCCAATGACTTTGCCAAGTCAGACAGAGTTTATGATCATCTCTATAATGCGCTTAAGCGATTATATGATTCATACTCTTCTTGTGTGAATGTTGATAAGGATGATCATAATGGCTCTTCTTCCCCCATTCATGTTGATCATTCAAAGATGTCCTTAAACAATGACACTCTTAAGGAGTTGTACTCTCAGTGGCATGAGGGTGGGGAAGATGATACGGAGGTTGTTAAGAAAACTGAGTTGCATGTATACTTAGATGCTCCTCGTGAAAAGGTAGATGACACTTTCGACATCTTAAAGTGGTGGAAAAGACATAGCGATACTTATAAGGTGTTAGCTGAAATGGTAAGGGATATTCTAGTTGTGCCTATTCCTACCGTCTCAAGTGAGTCTGCATTTAGTACATCCGGTCGGGTGCTTGATCAGTTTCACAGTAGCTTAGGACCCAAAACAGTGGAGACCTTGATTTGTTCTTAAGATTGGTTGCGGACATCCACCGTTTACATTGATGTTGAGCAACTTATGGATGATATGGAGCAATATGAAGCAGGTAATTATATGAATAGCATACATTTATCATTCTATTTCATAGTTATTATTAAAAGTTTAACTTTGGTTTCTAACTTGTTTTTCTTTAATTCAATATTGATTATTGAGATTTGGGTGATGGAGAGATGTCCCAAATTGATCAAATTATGGGTGATTGAAGTTTTGAAAAGACGCCAAAATTGGGGGCTATCTTCTGTTAAGGTATCTTCTTAGTTTTTTTATTTTTGGTCTTGTCTTTTGCTCTTCTTGATTCTAACATAAAATTTCTTCTTTTCAGGTCCAAAAAGTGGTGTAAAGATGATTGGGGCGCTTGCATTGTCAAGTTATGGGCGTTGCTTAGTTGGAAGGAAATCCATGATTTAAGATCATATTTTTAGTTATGGTTATGGCTTTTGTAAACTTAAAATTTGTAATTTGTTTAAATCTTGGTTTGTATGATGTTCTTCTCTTTAGTCCTTCCATCCCCGACATCCCCAAACTTGGTTGTTGACATTCCCAAATCCCAAAAATTAGACGTTGGTGTGGTGGGCTTATTGCTCATTTTAATCAAATGAATGAATGTGACTAACAGTTTGGTTTTTTGATCAAACAAACTGATGAAAAAATCAATTAAAAAATGACCAAAAAGAGATATCAGGTACCCGGTGGTGAAACCGGTTCCAACCAGTTCTGGGACCAGGTCCAGAATTTATGGACCCGGTTCAACTGGGACCGGGACCGGGACCAGTTCCTATAATTCTGGATCCGGTTCAACCGCGACCAGAACCTGTTCCATAAAAACCAACCGGGTACCCAGTTGTGCTCAGCCCTACTTGATAATGTAGTAAACTAACAAGAAAGAGAAAATATTAATGCCTAAGTGAGCAAGCTATTTTTGTTTTTCCCTTTTCTTTGGTCTAAAGATAATAGGGCTTTTTTTTACTTTTATCCCAGATGATAAACCCGAATGTTAAAGTTTTACTTCCTATGTAGAGCTCTTTGCTCTTGTTGCATAGGGATTATGTTGATTTTATTCATCTCATTGGTTGGTCTGCAAATCTCACGTGTGTAAGCCTGTTTGTTTCTCAATCAATTCAACCCTTTTTGCCTTTTTCTCTCAATTCCATAGGGAGCAAGTTTTCAGGTTAGTATGGCTTCATGATTAGAATCTAAATTGTATAAGTTGAAACTAATGGTTGAAGAGGAGGAGAAAATTCACGTTGAAGACCCTAATGGTGAAAACATTGATGCACAGGTTTCTAATAGGGAAATTAAATACAAAAAACCTTTTAAAATCAAAAGCTCTGAAAATAATATATGTGATGTCTGGAGACATCACAAGGGCGTCATTGTTGGATAAAAATTTACTTGTCTTTCAATTTTTTCCAACAAACAAGGATGTTGTGCTAAACGATGGGTTATAAGTGTTTGATGGTTGTGTCTAATTGCTAAAAATAGATGAGTAGAGATGAGCAATGGAATATCGATTTTTCCAAAGTCTATTTGAGGTGAAGATTTATGATCTTCAAATGAAGAAAAAGCAAAAAGAAAAAGACCTTTGCCTATGCTAAACTTTTGGGTCTAAATTAAGGGCCTAGATGGACGTATATCAGGAAGACAACTTGGCCCCTTTTAAATACTTGAAGCTTTTAGTGGATGTTGATATAAATAAGCCACTAAAAAGGGGAGTGAAGTTGAACGTGAATGGGGAACCGAAGCAGGTGAATGTGAAATATGTCAAACTACTTGACTAATATTATGCATGCAATCTCCTCGGCCATGTGTATAGGGATTATGATTTTTTTTTTTTAATAGAAGGGTAGAGGAGTATGAACTCCCATATGGTCCAAAGCTACAATGCCACATTTCAAACGGAAGAGAATGGGGCTAAAGGTCAACAGGAGGAATAAAAGAGGGAATTATTAGAGTTATGGTATGAGGGAGTGGTAGTAGAATTTTGACAAAGTTAAAGCTTTATGATTCTAATATAAACACCAGGGAAGATAAGAAGAAGAAACATGGGGCTGGAGGTATGTACTAATATAACTTGACATGGGATGGATGGAATGCACAGTGCTCTTAAAATTCCAAAACGCAAACTAGATGATATGAAAGGAGGGAAGGTGGAAGAGAGAAAGTTTTGATTGGTAGATTATAAGGTCTCAAAGAATGATAAAGCAGCAAAGGTTGTGCCACACCTTCATGAAGAACAATGAGTCTACTATATTGATCATCTCCGTGTGCTATTATGGAGATATTTAGCCAAAGGTGGTCTTTCTTTCAGACACCAAGAAGCATGCAATAGAGATGGAGCTCATTCGGCCATAACTTGGATTCTTTTAGGGTCTACGTTGATAGCAAACTGGTGGACCAGCCATTTTGTCTTACTTTTTATTTTTGCCCCTATAATCTTCTGGACATCACCATTTGTTATGAGGGAGAGACGGATGTGTAGAGATTTAGGGGCGTATAGAGTTAGCGTGAGACTCAACACAAGCACAAGATAGAGGAATTGATTGCCAATATTAAAACCCATTCACACTTGCTGTGGATTATAGGTGATGATATGTAATAATTGGGGGTTTTTTTTTCCTAGTTAAGGTAACTAATTCTGCTAACTATTTTATGAGTAATGGTTTAATTATGTTCGTAAAATTAGATTAACATTTGTGTGTTTACTAAAGTGTATAATTTTATAAAATGTAGTTTCAAAATTTTCGTGACTTGTTACGTGAACGCTAAGAATTAGTGAATAATCAAGAGTTTGGCCATGCGAGATTAGTGGAATTGTTTTGGCTAGCGCATAATAGAACTTGTGGGCTTATCTATTCGGTTAAAGTATTTCATGTCTTTAGTTAGTAGAGAAGAAAAACGAAAAGAAGCAATTGAATCAAGTACCAGCGCCCATTACCCAGCTCCACTACGTGACACCAAGCGCTCAAACTGCAAAAGGAAAAAAGAACTCATCTTCTTTTACTAGCAGACCTTCACACCCATCTTCACCATTTTTTCATCCACCAATTCCCGCTATTAAG
>NCQV01064503.1:3248-14072 GCA_002740545.1 Lophocereus schottii
TTTGTCATGTCACTTGTTCACTCTATTTCCTTATCCATTGGTACTTTACTCGTTCAATCTATTAATCTATCCATTGTATTTTACCAGTTCAATCTATTGATCTATTTATGGCACTTGCAATTCTCATACCTATATCTTCTATCCTCATAAGTGAATTTCAGTAATCCTTATTTAATCTTATTGTCATACCTGACGTGGCTCCATATTAGCAAATGCACATTTCCACTGCACACTATTCAATCCATTTATCTATTTATTAGACCTTGCTTGTTCAAGCTATTTATTTATCCATTGTACCTCGTTTATCCAATCTATTTATTTATCCATTGGCACTTTGCTCGTCTAATTCATTAATCTATCTATGACACTTTGCTTCTCCAATCTAGTTGTCTATCTATTGTCCTTATTGTATTCTTTGTGGCTAGAAAGTCACCTAGTTGAAACTCAGTTGCTTGTCATCTTGTTTCCAACTCATCAGTGAAACCCGAGTATAACTATGCCATCTTTCTCCTTGGGGGATTATTCATTGGACCCTTTATGATCCATATTTACAAACCACAATTCTGGTGGCATTATATTTCAGAATTCATGATCCACTTATGTTTATCTTGATTCTAAACCCCTATGTTAATCCCTTCATTATAAATCTTTTGTAGTCTCATTGTTCATTTCAACCCCCCATGATTCGCTCGGCTAAGAATTTCATCACTCTCAGCCCTAACCATGGTCATTTCATTCCCCGTTATCAACCGGGAGCATATCCTTGAGTAGCCTGATGAGGGGAGATCACGTGATGCATTAGGAATATCAGATGGTGACATTTTGATAAGGGCATAGTCTCAAGCATTGTCTAATTATATTGGAGTACGCCAGAAGAAACATTGAGGATACGGTCAGAGCTAACCCAAGCGAGCATTAAGAGGGCAAATTCGAGTACATGTTGAGGTGGTGCAAGTTCGACAAAACAGTTGTGCTGGCACAACAAAGAAATAACCAAAGTCGCAGATGAGATATAATTAAGTCATACCTTCCTAGTCAAGGGTGTCAGGAGACTGGATATCAGCGATAATTGAGTCCTCATCACTTTGGGCTTTATGAGTCAGTAGTGTAGAATGCCTCCTTTGCAATAACAATGTTCTTTTCTTTTGAAGGGAATATCACTTTTGAATCAAAGTGATGGAGTTCATTGAGGCTATTATATGAGAAGTATCTGGATCTACTACTGAAATATGGAATTAAGAAGTTATATAATACGCACACCCTTAGTCGGAGTACATTCGGCAAATGATACCGCTTCAGAGGGAAGCAATGGGAACCAATGTCCCATGTGTTTTAAAGCAACATTGCATATAGTTGACAAGTGTTATAAGTTTCGAGTACGAAACTCTTTAAGGGGGGAAGGATGTAACAACCCGACCCTAACCCATCTTTATTTATTTAAATCATCTCCATTTATTTCATTAATCATCTTTATTCATGTACTTTGTTGTGTTTATTGACTTAATCACTCATGGACTCAATTTATTTATTTAACGACTTTCACTATGTTATTTAAATTTTCCACCTTCATTTATCGTATTTAATCATCCCGGTTGGGAGATATTTCAGTGTGAGTACCACTTTGCAACTAAAGTTTCATCGATTGTCAATTCGAGTTTCGTTGATTTATTAAATGTCGGGTGAATCGATATTAGACCCTGGTAAGTTTAAATTAGTGATTAATTATTTTCTTCTCTTTAGGAAACTTTAATTCTGAACAATACAAATGTTTATTTTTGTTCAACACTCTAAATAATTTTTCAAGCCCCAATTTAGCCTGTTTGGCCCAGAACAAAGACCCAAGACCTTACTAACTTTGTTATTTCATTAATTGTTCATTTTAGCACCTAATTTCAATTAGCAAATAGCTACTTTTGGGGATGAAAATTTCCAGCCACACGTTGCTACCTATTGACAATTTATAACCACGAAACCTGAGCAAACAAATTCACGAACCCATTTTCCATTTCCTCTTTCCCCTTTCACGGTTGGGTTGAAAACATGGGCAGCAGCTGCTGCCCCTCGTGCCACCAGTTCCGGTTGTTTCCGGCCACTTTTCTGGCTGTGTCCCGGCTGCCCTGACTCCCCCTTACTGCTAGCTACCATGGCCAACCATCAAAATCATTCAAATCAGCCTGCTCCTCCCTCTAATTCAAGCGTAAAGTGAGGTATATCCACAACCCTAACTTATTTTATTATGAATTTCAGGGCTTGTTTTGGTTGTGATTATTGTTTGGATGATCGAATTGATAGTTAATGTGCAATTTTTATTGAGTTTGGAGACGTTTGGAGTTATGGTTATTTAATTAAGAGCATGATTTCATGAATTATTATTTGATCAAGTGCACCGCTGAACATTTTGGAAATTATAGGATTGGCCAAAAATTCTGAAATTTGTCCTGTAGCTTTTCTATATTATATGGGATTTTCTAGCAAAATTCTATGAAGTTTGGACAAGTAATCCGTGAGTTATGGAATTTTGAAGAAACTGCCCTGTTTTAGATACGAATTATATAATTATGTATTAATGAAGTTGTTTAGAGTTTGGATATGTATATGAGGCCTTAAATGATATTTTTATATCTGATTGGGCTGTTTGATATGATTTCAACTGAGTTTTATGTGAAAGAAGAAGAGAAAGTTAAATCAGTGAAGGGCTGAAATTTCAGGAAATTAGGGCTGACTTTGAGATTAAACTGGTAATGAATGGCCCACCCAAAACTTATGATTTTTGGTGGATAGATATTTCAGGATGTTAGCTCTCCTATGCCTCTTGAATCGCCTTAATCCGACGTCTGTGGAAAAAGTTATGATCGTTTTGCCAAACTTGCGCAGAATGAGAGTAAAACTGACGCACTTGTGTTTTAGTCGCATTTTGGGGATCCTATTGTGGGAATCACATTTTGTGTTGCAAATTAATGTTTTTTGGGACTTCGTATCTTTTCATATTGGGGTTTTAAGTCTCCATTGGAGGTCTAGAATGAAAGTTATGAATTTTTGAAGTGAACTGGCCTGCTTGAGTATGAATCAGGTTGTTATTGTAATTACTATGCAGTGTATATTTGGAGGAAAATAGCTTCTATTGAGTTCAACGACTCAGTTTGGGGTGGACTTCTTTATCAAATGGATTTATGAAGGAAATATGAGAAGTGGGGTGAGTTGTAACTCAGAAACCAGACCAAGTTATTGCAGTTTATGCTATCTTGAACCAAAATATATCTCTCTTTGCCTCAACCCCTTATTACTTACTCACTTCAGCATACATCAAATGCATTTATCAAGCCAGTCGAGTGTACTTACTGTTATCGTGAACCAAGTTATACATGAGCAAGCCTTCAGCTAGCCTTAAACCCGTATCAATAATCTATTTTGGAAAAGGCCATAACCACTCTTTCAATTATCGCCATGAATGCCTTTTCCTTTGTAATCTCATTTATCTCAGTGTGGACTAGTTTACTTTCATACATATCAAATTTAATTATGAGGTTATATTAAAGTTATACCCACGTGGTATAATTACTCAATTTCTGTTACACATACTTTTACTTACTCAATTACGGGAATAAGGATATTTACTGATTACACATACTTACAATACAGACTTGAGGCTTAGTTATCGTTCCCGTTATGCATAACTGTTATCAAGTCAGAATATATTTATCAAGTCAGATGATATTTATGAAACAGCTGACTTGTATCAAGTCAGATATCATTTTTAAAGACTCAAGGTACGTCCATTGCCTGTATTTTCAGAAAGCAGATCATGTTCATCAAGTTACCACTCTTAATGAGTTTATCAATGAATCAGTTTATACAGTGATTTGCCATTTAACTTGTGACCCTGTCAGTTATCATCTATAGGGCATCAGCCCATCATTCACCCGTGCTGCTTCAGGCCAACTCTTGATCAGGTTTGCAGGTGTACACTTATGTATAGATCATATCAGTGCAAGGGGTTCACATCCAAATAATAATGAGCAATTCAGTTTCATATTATTTTCATTTTTATTATTATTGCCAACTAAGTGAATTGCAAAGACGGGTACCCATCAACAGTATTTTTATGCTCATTTTACAATACAGGGTTGTAAGTACTGAGTTTTTTCTCATATTTTCGAATTGTTTTCATGTTTTCCATTTTAGGTGATGAAGTATCACATATTCCCCCATTTAGCAAGCCCCTTTGGAACTCGTCAGAAGCTCACAGTGGGTTCAGCACAGCATGAATATTGGAACCGACCTTAGGGTTAAGTACTTGTGTGGGGTGGAATGTGAGTTAGTACATGGTATGGTTGGACCACTATGGACTTTGGTCTTGAAGTGTTTCAGTTTAATAGATTTTGTGATTATAAGCACGCGTTGCAAAGTTAAATGGTTTCAGTAAGTCTTATCCTTATCAGGACGACGGTAGCACCTTCATTTACTGAGTCTTCCGTTGCAATTATCAGCGATCATGCCATTAGTATTTCGGGGCATTACAGATTTAGTATTAGAGCCTAAGGTTTTAAGGGCCACTGTGAGCTATCAAGGTATGTATGAGTTCTGTTGGACCAGTTAAATGAGTTGTTGACTACAAGTTCATAGGTATGGGCATATATGGAGAAACCATTTTCATTTGGGTGACTCAATCATATGTTAATATCATGAGGTTCACGCATAAGTAAAGTGGGCTGTGGAACCATTTGGATCACCTGTTGGTGAGGCATGTTCTCATTTTTCTGGGAGGTGTATTGCATGTTTCATTTCTTTTATTTTTTTAAACTTCTGTAATCGTTCACTTCGGGTGTGTAACCCATTGAGTTATGAACTCCGACGTGTGGCCGTTGAGCTATTAAAGTGCTTTTATCCATTTTAGGTAGCTATTATAAGGCTTTGAACCTGGGGTTTAGTCAGTTTTTAGACGAAACTCTGTCCGTTTTGCCTAAGGATTTGAGAATTCTATTGAGGTGTGTTATTTTGTGGTTTAAACCCAATGTGGGGATGCTATTTGCAACTGCTTACGGGATTAATACAGTGTCAAGTTAGATGTAAACCTCAAGATAAGGAAATACCTTGTTGGGCAATATCTTTGGGTGAACCAGTATGAGATGAACATTCCAATGAACGCTCATGTGTGGATCGTGAACTGTAGTTCATTTCGTTGAGAGTTGATCCCTACATCTACCTTACACAATCCTACGTTTGTATAACTTGTTTGACTTCATAATGTAATTCAACTCTCATTAGTATGGGTGATTGTGATTGTCATAATCCCCTTACTCTCTTTATTTTGAAGTTCAACTCCCACACTTATACCTGACATGCTCATAAGTAAACTCTAGCTTTCTGTTCAACCTTACTATCGAAATTGACTTGGTTTTATATGAGCAAAGGCACGTTTCTCATGTCACTTGTTCACTCTATTTCCTTATCCATTGGTACTTTGCTCGTTCAATCTATTGATCTATCCATTGTACTTTACCAGTTCAATCTGTTGATCTGTTTATGGCACTTGCAATTCTCATACCTATATCTTCTGTCCTCGTAAGTGAACTTCAGTAATCCTTATTTAATCTTATTGTCGTACTTGACATGGCTCCATATGAGCAAATGCACATTTCCATTGCAGACTATTCAATCCATTTATCTATTTATTAGACCTTGCTTGTTCAAGCTATTTATTTATCTATTGTACCCTGTTTATCCAATCTTTTTATTTATCCGTTGGCACTTTGCTCGTCTAATTCATTTATCTATCTATGACACTTTGCTTGTCCAATCTAGTTGTCTATCTATTGTCCTTATTGTATTCTTTGTGGCTAGAAAGTCACCTAGTTGAAACTCAGTTGCTTATCATCTTGTTTCCAATTCATCAGTGAAACCCGAGTATAACCACGCCATCTTTCTCCTTGGTGGATTATTTATTGGGCCCTTTATGATCCATATTTATAAACCACAATTTTGGTGGCATTATATTTCAGAATTCATGATACACTTATGTTTATCTTGATTCTAAACCCCTATGTTAATCCCTCCATTATAAATCGTTTGTACTCTCATTGTTCATTTCAACCCCCCATGATTTGCTCGGCTAAGAATTTGATCACTCTTAGCCCTAACCATGGTCATTTGATTCCCCGTTATCGACCAGGAGCATATCCTTGAGTAGCCTGATGAGGGAAGATCAAGTGATGCATTAGGAATATTAGATGGTGACATTTTGATAAGGGCATAGTCTCAAGCATTATCTAATTATATTGGAATATGCCAGAAGAAACATTGAGGATACGGTCAGAGCTAACCCAAGCGAGCACTAAGAGGGAAAATTCGAGTACATGTTGAGGTGGTACAAGTTCGACGAAATAGTTGTGCTGGCACAACAAAGAAATAACCAAAGTCGCAGATGAGACATAATTAAGTCATACCTTCCTAGTCAAGGGTGTCAGAAGACTGGATATCAGCGATAATTGAGTCCTCGTCACTTTGGGCTTTATGAGTCAGTAGTGTAGAATACCTCCTTTGCAATAACAATGTTCTTTTCTTTTGAAGGGAATATCACTTTTGAATCAAAGTGATGGAGTTCATTGAGACTATTATGTGAGAAGTATCCTGATCTACTACTAAAATATGGGATTAAGAAGTTATATAATACGTACACCCTTAGTCGGAGTACATTCGGCAAATGACACCGCTTCAGAGGGAAGCAATAGGAACCAATTGCCCATGTGTTTTAAAGCAGCATTGCATACAGTTGACAAGTGTTATAAGTTTCGAGGACGAAACTCTTTAAGTGGGAAAGGCTGTAGTAACCCGACCCTAACCCATCTTTATTTATTTAAATCATCTCTATTTATTTCATTAATCATGTTTATTCATGTACTTTATCGTGTTTATTGACCTAATCACTCAAGGACTCAATTTATGTATTTAACGACTTTCATTTGGTTATTAAATTTTTCACCTTCATTTGTTGTATTTAATCATCCCGATTGGGAGATATTTCAGTTTGGGCACCACTTTGCAACTCAAGTTTCAATGATTGTCAATTCGAGTTTCGTTGATTTATAAAATGTCGGGTGAATCGATATTAGGCCCCGGTATGTTTAAATTAGTGATTAATTATTTTCTTATCTTTAGGAAATTTTAAATCTGAACAATACAAATTTTTATTTTTGTTCAACACTCTAAATAATTTTTCAAGCTCCAATTTAGCCTGTTTGGCCCAAAACAAAGACCCAAAACCTTACTAACTTTGTCATTTCACTAACTGTTTATTTTAGCAGCTAATTTTAATTAGCAAATAGCTACTTTTGGGGATGAATATTTCCAGCCACATGTTGCTACCTATTGACAATTTATAACCACAAAACTTGAGCAAACAAATTCGCAAACCCATTTTCGATTTTCTCTCTCTCCTCGCACGGTTGGGTTGAAAACAAGGGGCCGCCAGCTTTGGCGGCTTCTGGCCACTTTTCTATCCGTGTCCCCACTGCCCCAACTCCCCCTTACTGCTGGCTACCATGGCCAACCATCAAAATCATTCAAATCAGCCTCCTCTTGCCTCTAATTCAAGCCTAAAGTGAGGTATATCCACAACCCTAACTTGTTTTATTTTGAATTTTTGGGCTTGTTTTGGTTGTGATTATTGTTTGGATGATCAAATTAATAGTTAATGTGCAATTTGCATTGAGTTTGGAGATGTTTGGAGTTATGGTTATTTGATCAAGAATATGATTTCATGAATTATTATTTGATCAAGTGCACTGTCGAAAATTCTGGGAATTATAGGATTGGCCAAAATTTCTGAAATTTTTACTGTAGCTTTTCTATATTATTTGGGATTTTCTGACACAATTGCATGGAGTTTGGATGAGTAATCCGTGAGTTATGGAATTTTGAAGAAACTACCCTCTTGTGGATATGAATTATATAATTATGTATTAATGAAGTTGTTTAGAGTTTGGATATGTATATGAGGCCATAAATGATATTTTTATATCTTATCGGGGTGTTTGATATGATTTCAAGTGAGTTTTATGTGAAAGAAGAAGAGAAAGTTAAATCAGTGAAGGGCTGAAATTTCAGGAAACTAGGGCTAACTTTGGGATTAAACTGGTAATCAACGGCCCACCTAAAAATTATGATTTTTGGTGGGTAGATATTTCAGGATGTTAGCTTTCCTGTGCCTCTTGAATTGCCTTAATCTGACGGCTGTGGAAAAAGTTGTGGTCATTTCACCAAAACTGTGCAGAATGAGATTAAAACTGACACACTTATGTTTTAGCCCCATTTTGGGGGCTCTATTGTGGGAATCACATTTTATGTTGCAAATTAATGTTTTTTGGGACTTCGTAATCTTTTCATATTGGAGTTTTAAGTCTCCATTGGAGGTCTAGAATGAAGGTTATGAATTTTTAAAGTGAACTGACCTGCTTGGGTATAAATCATGATGTTATTGTAATTTCTGGGCAGTGTATATTTGGGGGAAAATAGCTTCTATTGAGTTCAATGACTCATTTTGGGGTGGACGTCTTTATCAAATGGATTTATGAAGGAAATATGAGAAGTGGGGTGAGTTGTAACTCAAAAACCAGACCAAGTTATTGCATTTTGTGCTATTTTGAACCAAAATATATCTCTCTTTGCCTCAACCCTTTAATACTTACTCACTTCAGCATATATCAAATGCATTTATCAAGCCAATCAAGTGCACTTGCTGTTATCGTGAACCAAGTTTACATCAGCAAGCCATCAGCTAGCCTTAAACCCGTATCAATAACCTATTTCGGATAAGGCCACAACCACTCTTTCAATTATCACCATGAATGCCTTTTCCTTTGTAATCTCATTTATCTCAGTGTGGGCTACTTTACTTTCATTTACATATCAAATTTAATTACTTTCAATTCAGTTTTGAAGTTATGTTGAAGTTATACCTAAGTGGTATAATTACTAAATTTCTGTTACACATACTTTTACTTGCTCAATTATGCGCGTAAGAATATTTACTGATTACACATACTTACAACACAGAGTTGAGGCCTAGTTATCGTTCCCCATTATGCATAACTGTTATCAAGTTAGAATATATTTATCAAGTCAGATGACATTTATGAAACAGCTGACTTGTATCAAGTCAGATGTCATTTTTAAAGACTCAAGGTACATCCATTGCCTGTATCTTCAGAAAGCAGATCATGTTTATCAAGTTACAACTCGTAATGAGTTTATTAATGAATCAGTTTATACAGTGATTTGCCATTTAACTTGTGACCCTGTCAGTTATCATCTATTGGGCATCAGCCCATCATTTACCCGCGCGGCTTCAGGCCAACTCTTGATCAGGTTGGCAGCTGTACACTTATGTATAGATCATATCAGTGCAAAGGGTTCACATCCAGATAATAATGAGCAATTCAGTTTCATATTATTTTCATTTTCATTGTTATTGCCAACTAAATGAATTGCAAAGACGGGTACCCATCAATAGTATTTTTATGCTCATTTTACAATACAGGGATGTATGTACTGCATTTTTGCTTATATTTTCGAATTGTTTTCATGTTTTCCATTTTAGGTGATGAAGTATCACATATTCGTCCATTTAGCAAGCCCCTTTGGAACTCGTCAGAAGCTCACAGTGGATTCAGCACAGCATGAATATTGGAACCGACCTTAGGGTTAAGTACTTGTGTGGGATGGAATATGAGTTAGTACATGGTATGGTTGGACCATTGTGGACTTTGGTCTTAAAGTGTTTCAGTTTAGTAGATGTTGTGATCATAAGCACGAGTTGCAAAATTAAATGGTTTCAGTGACCCTTGTCCTTCTCAGGACGGGCCTTCGTTTACTGAGTCTTCCGTTGCAATTATCAGTAATCATGCCATTTGTATTTTGGGGGCGTTACAGATTTAGTATCAGAGACTAAGGTTTTAAGGGCCACTGTGAGCTATCAAGTGTTTCTGAGTGAGCTATCAAGGTATGTATGAGCTCCGTTGGACCAGTTAAATGAGTTGTTGACTACAAGTTCATAGGTATGGGCATATATGGAGAACCCATATTCATTTGGGTGACTCAATCATTTGTTAATATCATGAGGTTCACGCATGAGCAAAGTGGACTGTGGAACCATTTGGATCACCTGTTAGTGAGACATGTTCTCATTTTATCTGGGAGGTTTATTGCATGTTTCATTTCTTTTATTTGTTTAAACTTCTGTAATCGTGCACTTTGGGTTGTAACCCGTTGAGTTATGAACTCCGACGTGTGGCTGTTGAGCTATTAAAGTGCTTTTCTCCATTTCAGGTAGCTATTGTAAGGCTTTAAGCCTAGGGTTTAGTCAGTTTTTAGACGAAACTCTACCCGTTTTGCCCTAAGATTTGAGAATTCTATTGAGATGTGTTATTTTGTGGTTGAAACCCAATGTGGGGATGCTATTTGCAACTGCGTACGGGATTAATACAGTGTCAAGTTAGATGTAAATCTCGAGATGAGGAAATACCTTGTTGGACAATATCTTTGAGGTGAACCAGTATGAGATGAACATTCCAATGAATGCTCATGTATGGATCGTGAGCTGTAGTTCATTTCGTTGAGAGCTGATCCCGACATCTACCTTACACAATCCTCCGTTTGTATAACTTGTTTGACTTCATAATGTAATTCAACTCTCATTAGTATGGGTGATTGCGATTGTCATAATCCCTTAACTTTCTTTATTTTGAACTTTAACTCCCACACATATACCTGACTTGCTCATAAGTAAACTCTAGCTTTCTGTTCAACCTTATTACCGGAATTGACTTG
>NCQV01064509.1:9358-19809 GCA_002740545.1 Lophocereus schottii
TGAATAGAATCTACAAGGCACTGCATATGCTAGTAAGGCAACCACTAGGTCCACTACCACTTCATGGGTTTGTATTTGGTTTCGTCATGAGTGACCATAGTGCTTAGCTTTGTTTATCTCTGCCCTGTTCCAATGTCTTGCATTATGCTCCACCTTCTTATTGGCTATCTATCGTAAATATTAATTATTTGAACTCTTACTTTTCTAGAATATGGATGGCTACTTAGAAAAATGTAGGTTTCTCCCAAGGCTGAACAATGAACTGCCTGATGCAAGAAACTCGACATACAAGGAGCGATTCAGCAGCCTAGAAAAATTGGTGCTGATCATGGTGAGTTGCCATAGTCTTTCTAGTTTTTTGGTATTGCTTAGATATTTGGTCTCAATTGTGCTAGCATATAAAGACATTTACCCCCCCCACTTCACAGTTTGAGGAAGACACTGTGTTGATTCCTAAAGAAACTGCGTGGTTTGGGTACTATCCAGATGGTTTCTTTAGTCCCGTACTGCCTCCACAACAGGTATATATCCTAACCTCTGATGGTCCCTTTCCACTCGCTTGAGTTTTACACAAATGGGTGCGTAGCAAGTGTTCATAAGTCTGCTAAAACCGCACTTTGATTTGGCAGCGAACTTTCAGTTTAACTATTCAGAAAATCATGTCAATCCAAACATTATATGTAATTTCCTTTTTGGGAAATTCGGTTTGATACCCTTTAGACTTTTGCACATTCTATTTTGGAGGGTTCAAAAATCTATGTAGTACTCCTATACTTTGAGCGGTACCCAAATCATAAGATTGCTGTTAACATTTGTGTTAAACTTGTTAAGATTGGTCTTACCTTTTAAATTAGATGCCCAAAAGTGCCCCTGATAAAAACAAGGAAAAGTAATAGAAACCACAATCTTCTTGCCCCCTTGCCTCGAACTGTATGTGATGCAGGATAAGGATAAAGGAGAATTAAGAAGATATGGATATATCTTAATATTGGCATATGTGAAGCATTTTGATAATTTATTATCTTTCTAGGTTATCTTTTGGGATAAAATCTTATCTTTTTATCCCTTAAATTATTTTTTGTTATCGTAATCTTATTGTAATCTTCAGATATATTTTTTATTCTTGTATTGATTCCTATATAAACTGCTTCGTGCATTGGGGAAAGACACTTGAATGAATTAAATTATTAAGTTTTCAGAAGTTCTTGTGCTATTTTCTAGGTGTGGGAATTGCTGTTAGAGCGTCCTACATCAAATTTGGTATCAGAGCTTTTGATCCTAGTCGCTGCGAAACCCTTTCTCACTTAAGTTTTTTTTCTGTTTTGGCTTCCCTTTGATTTTCCTTTTCCTTTTTCCCGTACGTTCAAAAAAAAAAAATTAGAAAAAAAATACGAAACCAGAAACCCCTAAACCTTCATTGCCTGCCTTCGACGCCACCCTTCCTGTCGGCCACCACCACCTCCGACCACCACCACGAGCTCGCAACCTCGGGTCGACCTCCACCTCACATTCACCGACCCCAGCCGCCCTAAAAACCCCAAATCTGCCAACCGCAAATACGCAAACCCTAACTACCCGAAACCCTAGATCCCAAATTCACGTTCGATCCCTCAGATTCATTCAAAATTGATTTCATTCCTGCATTACCCACTAAATTTCGCCCAAAAGCCCTAAAACAATTGAGGTAAATTGCAACAATTCATGCTTCAATTGTTGGTTCACCAACCTGCTAAACCCTAGGTCGCGAACTGGCATTGTGCTTGCAAATTGAAGGCTGCTAAGCCTTCGATAATTGACAGAGAGGGGTGAAACCCTATTGACTATGCTTTGCACCCACCGCCGGCCCCTCCTCTCGGTGGCAAACGCCTAGCAAGCCCGCTCCTAGCCGCAGGCCTTGAGCGTGGCGCTGAGCTGTGCCAGTTGCTAATTGCTATTCGTGGCCAATGCTAGCAAATAGCTCTAGCTTGCTGCAGCTGGAATCTCCTTTGTGGTGTCTCGGAGCTGCTGGCCCTGCCTCTGTATTGCTATCTCCATCAATTCAAAATTCAGTTTTGCCGCTACTGTTCGACCCCGTATTAGAAGGCCCTTATTGCTGCTATTGCAACCATGACTTGGTGTGAAAAACATCACCGAGCCTTGTTTGTGATAATTCATGATAAAGCGCTTCCGGTTACGACAAATGTTTTGTACCAAGTTTTTTCTCCTTATGGAGATGTAGAAAAGATTGTCAGATTTCAGACCAGGGGTGATTTTCATGTTCGAGTGAATTTCTACTCATACCCGGATGCTGTCTATGCTTTTTGCAAACTTCAAGGTCATCAGATCTACGACAGTTGTTGTGAGTTAGATCTTTACTTTGCTAGCAAATTCATTTGTGGTTGTAAGCCCTATATTCCTCACTATATGTGGGATTATGAACTTCCTAAAGCTCCTTTGATTCCTTCAAAGCTTCTCGTTGGAGATTGTTGGGTTTCATCTCTAAGATCTTTCAGGAAAGAACCAACTTGTTATTTGCATGAAATAGATCCTGCCTATTATGATGCATATGATGGGGGATTTATCATTGAGAACAAGAAAGAAGAAACTGTGGATGATGAAAATATGCAAGCAAATGTTCAAGTCATGGAGTATCGTCAACTTCCAGATATAGAGGCAAATGATGTTAATAACAGTCTCATCGATTCTATGAATCAAGAACTGCAAACCGAGGACTGTGAGTCATATGCAAATGAAGTCCACAGTGAAGGAATGTTAATTCTAGATAGCAATGTGGATGCTTTTACTAAGGAACCTAATGAGGAGGATGTCCAACCACTAATACAAGTGAATGAAGAATCAATGATAATAGCAAACAACTCTTTCGTTATACCCCATGAATATCCAATGGACATTCAAAAATCTGAACGCATGCAAAGAAAATTCAAGATGGACCACGCAGTCGGTATACATGTTGATGCTGAATTTGTAATCCCTGATCGTGCTTTCATGGACAATACTCTACATTCGATGTCAAGACTCGAAAGTGAGCATGTTGATTTGTTCATCCCTAATGAACTTCTAGTTGACAAGAAGCTACATCCGTTGATTGCATCGCTACTTTTCTTGGAGAAGTTGAAAGCTCTACAGTTTTTCCATTTGCATAGTGCAGTGAAGTTGTTTCTTTTACTTGGATTCCTTCTTTCTACCGCTGTACAAAACTCGAGGACGAGTTTTTTCCTACCAGGGGAGAATGATGCAGGATAAGGATAAAGGAGAATTAAGAAGATATATATCTTAATATTAGCATATGTGAAGTATTTTTATAATTTATTATCTTTGTAGGTTATCTTTTAGGATAAAATCTTATCTTTTTATCTCTTAGATTATTTTTAGTTATCGTAATCTTATCGTAATCTTCAGATATATTTTCTATTTTTGTATTGATTCCTATATAAACCCCATCGTGCATTGGGGAAAGACACTTGAATGAATTGAATTATTAAGTTTTCAAAAGTTCTTGTGTTATTTTCTAGGTGTGGGAATTGCTCTTAGAGCGTCTTACATCAGTATGCTAGTTATGCAGACAAGCTACTGGAGGTTCACGACTGGACGTTGAAGCCTCATACAGGATTTTAGCGTCTCATGTAAGGGTTGCGTGACGAATTACTTAGAATTGTTTAAGAGTTTGTTAGAACAACTTTTGGTGGGAAGTGGGTTAGTTGAGGCTATTAAGCTGAGTTTGTAATTGATCAATCATCAACAACCATAGTAACAGACTCCTCTCATATTCTATTTTCTCTCGATGTCTCTCTCTCTCTCCTTACACCTTGGAATCCTAGTTTCTACGTACTCAGGAGGCCGCTGCATTCTTTGTCGGGTTCTTTCCTGCATCGTTAGTAACAGTTAGTAATAGAGCGGTGATCCTGAAAATTTCTTTCTGATTCTTGAAATTTGATTGGTTGGCTCGATTCTCTACCTAATCTAACTTTACTTCAACCAAACACTTTTGTTACTTGTTCTTTCTATTGTTTGGCTCGTGCCTTCGAACGATTTGAATTCTGGCCAATCCAAGAAGCAAGTCCAAGTCAAAATCAAGCTCGACTGCTATGGAGAACTAGTTAAGAACACTTTTAGAGCAGCAATTAGAGGTTCAGAACCAAAGCATTGCTGAACTTTGATCAGAGCAGCAGAAAATGTTCAAAAAATGATGGCATTGTTGCAAACAAAGAAGTCGAATGAGGTAAACTCCAATATTTCCCAATCTGAAATCAAGTGATGGGGGTAGTACATTCAAATTTCTGCCTAAAATTGAGTTTCCTATGTTTGGTGGTACAAACTCCAGAAATTCGATTAAGAAATGTGCTAAATATTTCACATTGTGCAAAGTTCGTGAATCTCAACAAGCTGATTTGGCATCTATACACTTAGTTGGGTACATAGCTGTGAAGAAGAGTGTAGATTGGAATGATTTCATTGTAGATGTGTGTGGAAGGTTCAAAGAAGAATTAGGGAGTAAAGTTGTGGAAGACTTTAATAAGGTACAACAGATTGGGTCTATTGATGACTATCTTGAAAGATGGCAGTAGAGGTTCTTTGCTAAGTGAAGGTCTACTTGATAGTTTCATAGCCTCCAGTGCCTCTTTTTGAAACTTAGCAAAGGTAATGGCATCAGTTAAGGTAGCACGATTGAGAGCTTTCACAAACGGTTTCAGTTGTGGTTTTAGACCACCAACAAAGCTATCAACAAAGAAAGTATCTGGAAGTGTTGGAGTTCTTTGCAGCATCAAATTCCTATCAGCACTCTAGGAACTCTGTTGCTCCTTCATCTACTTCTAGCTTGTCTGGCAGTGTCTCAAAGCCTTCCAATCAAAGTTTCAAACCCACAAGAATACTCACACAGCAGTGAGGGTAGAAAAGAGCGTTAAGGGTTTATGCTACTTTGGTAATCGACCTGATGAAAGGGGTCATAAGTATCAGAGCAAAAGAACTCAACCATTTGGTGGAGATATCTGGCGGGATATCAATGACGGTGATGAGGAAGCGGAGGATATAAGGTTGGAGAGTAAGCCAATTGGGTTTGAAATGCTGGAAACTGATCCCTGCATATCCCTGAATACTATGATTGGTGTTTAATGGTATCGAACAATAAGGGTTACTGGCTTAGTTTAAAAAAGCCCGCTTGAGGCACGCCTAGGTGCGCCTCGGCGTGAGGCTACCGGGTTAGCGCCTCAAAGGGGATGAGGTGCGCCTCAAGGATGCGAGACTATATCTTCCCCCATTTTCTTCTTTTTCTTGGCCTTACCTTTACCTTTTTCCTTCTTTACATCTGGTTTCAAAGGTATTATGTGATCATACATCCCTCTACTAGAAGTAGTAAGATACAAAGATGACTAGAATTAGCGATTGCCTTTGGCAGTTCTTCGCCTTGAATAATCCTGACCTCGTGCCCTTTTAAGCCTTTCAACACATGGCCCTTTAGCTAAAAATAGAACACCATCTTCAAATCTTTGAAGTTCCATTTGATGGTTCCTAAAGTATTCAACCATCATATGGCGACAACCACATAACAACTTCCCAAAGGTATCAAAAATACATCAGCAGAACCCAGGACCCTGAAGCATCCGTTTGAAGTCTCCACACGCATACTGATACTGCAGTTCACTTCCATCCGCTATTGTTACAGGCTGCAATGTTATTGGCTCCATTTTACACCCTAGTATCTTGGCTAATCCACATCCAAAAAAGTATGAGTACTTCCTGAATCTACCACAATCTGGATTGATTTTTTTACCATGGTAACCAGTAACCTTAGTTTTAAAAAGCGCGAGGCGCACTGAGGCGCATAGGGTCCCAAAGTGTGAGGCGCAAGGCACGAGGCGAAGGCGCACGCATCATGGATGCGAGGCGCACTTCTATGCAAAATTTTTTAAAAGTATTTCATATTTCACAAAGCATGTTTTGCATAAATAAGTTGGATAAACGCATTAAAAATGTGATTAGACATCAATATGACTACTAAAACCACAAATAAATAATGGCATCATTCAATGTGGCAGGAGCCCCTTTGCATCCCTTGTTGCATTGGTAAGTAAAAAAGATGGATTTTGGAGACTTTGTGTGGACTATAGAGAGCTGAACAATAAAATTATAAAGGACAAATTTACAATACCAGTGGTTAATGAACTTTTTTTTTGATAAGGAAAATAATATCCACAAAATCGACAATATCAATTGAAGAGGAACAAAACACCTCCTCCGTCCGAAAAAAATAAAATCTTGAGCCAAGTGTCCTTCAACCGCTCAAGTGAAGTTTTGATCCCATAAAAAACCCTCCTATTGCTTTCCATCATTAAAATCCAAAAGATGGCATGTGGGATTACTTGAAACACTCTATACTTAGCCTTCCTTCCAAAAAAAACCTTCCCAAGCCAAAGGTTGATGTCTCATCGTGCTAGACACCACCCAATGAAAACTCAAACGACAACACACTAAACCCCAAAGGTTTCTAGCAAAAGGGCTATGAAGAAGCAGATGGTCTGTGGTTTCCAACTCAGATTTGCACATGAAGCACCTACTGACCAAAATTTTGCCCCCTTTTTGTAAATTATCATAAGTTAAGATCTGTCCTGGAGAAGCTTCCCATGCAAAAAAAAAAAAGGACACTTTTGAGAGGCATAGGACTTCCAAATAATACTCCAAGGGAGTCCACAAACATAAGGAGAAGAATTGCTCACTGGGACGAAGAGATGGAGGAAGTAAGATTTCATGGTGAATTTCCCAAAGGTTCCATCTAACCATGTCAAAAGTGGAGTTCATGAGGCGCACCTCGTCAAGCATGCTAAAGAGGTGAGCCACGCCATCATCATTTGGAAATGCATCACAGGCAAAAACGGGTGACCAAACAACTGAAGAAGAGTTGTGCTCCAAATAATCGGAGACTCGTGCATCCCTATCCTCCGCAAGGGCGTAGAGTGAAGGAAAACGATCCCTCAAAAGTACTCCATTGCATTGTGATGCTAGAAGAAGATGGAAGAGCCATCGCCCACCTCAAAAGAAATGTGAGAGATGAATCTTTCGCGATCTCTAGTAATAACCTTCTACAGACCAACACCATAAGTGCCACAATATTTGCCTGGAACTCAATTAAGACCCTCCAACTCCGTGCTTGCCCTTGATCGCGGTTCTCCAAGGCTTCTCTTTCTCATTCATAAACCTCCGTTAACCACTTGCCAAGGAGGGCCTCATTTAACATGGTCAGGTCTCTATTGCCTAAGTGGCCTCTAGGTAAAGGGTGCTTCGATGTTCCATTTAACTGAGTGATACTGAAATCATCCCGAAAGGACGCCCAGAGGAAGCTTATCTGAATGGCTTCTAGCTTATTTGCCACCGAACAAGAAATGGGAAAAAGTGAAAGAAAGTAGGTGGGTATGTCAGGGAGGATGCTTTTGAAGGGCATTAATCTACACCCCTTAGTGAGAAACTTGACTTCCTATCCAGGTAGTCTTTTATGGAATCTCTTAATAATTGGTTCCCAAATAGACTTCTCTTTGAATTTAGCACCAAGGGGAAGTCCAAGGTAATTGGAAGGAAAAGAGTCCAAACCACAACCTAAAATATCTGTGAGTACATGGGCGGTATCCACTTTCCCCACAGGCAAGATAGAGGACTTATTCAGATTGACTCTTAGTCCAGAAACGGCCTCAAACCACATGAGGATGCAACGAAGATTAAGAATCTGCTCACATTCATTGTCAAAAATATAATTGTGTCATCTGCAAAAAGGAGGTTAGAAATGTCCAAGCGAACCGAATGAGAGCCTCCCACAGAAAAGCTGGCAATAAGGCTGGCTTGGGAAGCAGAACACAAGTTACGTAACATTCTATTCAAAACTTCCATGACAAGGATGACAAGAGGAGGTGAAATGGGATCACCCTTTCGAAGCTCTCTCGAAGCAAAAAAGAAGTCAGTTGGGGAGCCATTAACCACCATTGCAAAGGAGGTAGTAGATATGCACCAAGATATCCATCCCAACCATTTATCCCCGAAACCCATTCTCCTCATAATCTAAAGAAGAAAATCCCAGTTCACATGATCATAGGCCTTTTCGATAGCAAGTTTACATATGACCCCCGGTCTGCTTGGTACGGGAGTCGACAAGGCGCAAGCTCATTAGCGATGACGGCCACTTACAAAAGCATTCTGGTTTCCTAAGATTATACTGCCAATGACACCTCTCAATCTGGTGGCCAACACCTGAGATACAAGCTTGTATAAACAGCCAACTAAGCTGATTGCTGATTGGTCGATAATTTTTAATGCCCTCTCCAGATTTCTTGGGAATAAGGCCAATGAAAGTCACATTGAAACTTGACAAACTTCCCCGTGTCATGAAATTCTGTGAACATCCTCAAAATATCCATCTTCAAGGTGTCCCAATTATCCTGAAGGAAAGCCATAATCATACCATTTGGCTAGGAGCCTTGTCACCACATTGCTGTAAAGCTGTAAGGACTTCTTCCTCTGAGAAGTGATGCTCAATAACCACCCGTTGAGAATCTATAATAGATGATAAGACCAACCTGTCCACTTTGGGCCTCCCATGGTTCGTGTTCAGTGAACGGGGAAGAATAGAATTCATGAATAGCAGACTTGCCATCAATCATAATAGAACCTGTATAATTGAACTTTCGACGGGAAATAGCCATCTTATGAAATAATCTCGCATTTCTATCTCCCGCCTTGAGCCATAAGGTTTTGGATTTTTGTCTCCAAGATATTTCCTCCATTAAAATAACCTTAGCCAAATTAGCTTGAGCCACTTTCCCTTGTTCAATCTCATCTAAAATTAACCCATAAGATTCCTCTTTCAAGTTAAAAAGAAGACATAGTGCCTATAAGGTTGTATTTTTTAACCATGACATCACCAAAGACTTCTTCGATCCACTTTTCAACTCCTTGACCAATTTCAGTTTTTTGGCTATTGCAAAGCTGGCTTACCCATCCATCTAAAATGATCCCACTAGTTTTTAATAAGAGAGGAGAAGCCCTCAGTTTGTAACCACATGTTCTCAACCCTGAAAGGAGTCTTACCTCTATTCAGCACCAACTTCAACGTAATATGATTATGATCTGATAGAAGCAAGTGACTAAAAACTCGCCACAAGAAGAGGACACCAACTGAAGAACTTCTTTATCCCTCATAGTCAATATGCCACCACCTAATCCCCTAGATTTAAGAAAGACTAGAGTTACTTGTTCGACAACCCTATAAGCTACAAGAGTTGGCAAGAGATACCTCCTTTAATTTTGCTTCCTGAAAGCAAACAAGATCACATTTCCAATCCTGCATTAAACTCCTAATACCCTTTCTAATACCTAAATCATGCAAATCCCTCACATTCCACAATAGCATCCTAAACATAAAGCATAGCCAACCCTAAAGTATTAGAAACCTCACAAGAAGTTTGAGTGAAACTCTTATCATAGTTCACGCCAAATTCAAGTCTATGCAGTTCTTTTTGCCTCCAAACTACAGGAGGTGTTCTATGTGAGACTAGTTTAGCTACTCCATTTTTTTCAATACGTGACAAATCCACGCCAATGCAAGAAGTGATGGTTTTCATCTTAGAGGCAACCCACTTGGAAACCTTCTCGAGATAAATTTAGAGTCATCCCACACATCATTAACTGTAAAATTCTCCCTGTGGTTGATGAGCTTATAGATGAGCTAGCTGGGCCTAAAATATATAGGAAAATAGGCTTGAGGGCAGGGTATCACCAGTTGAGAATAGTTGTTGAGGATGTATTCAAGACAACATTATGACACATTTTCTGGTCACTTTGAATTTCTAGTCATGTCTTTTGGTTTATGAATTAAATTTTTAGAGCTTTCTTAAGAAAATTTGTGTTAGTGTTTTTTGGTGACATCTGGGTCTTTAGCAACTTTCTTGAGGATCACTTATACCATTAATAGCATGTCTTACACGTGATGAAAGCAAACTTATTGATAGTAAAGGAATATAAGTGTGCTCTTGGTACATCTAATGTAGAACAACTTAGACGCTTCATTTTTGCAGCTGGCATCTCTACTGATACTAGAAAAATAGAAGCAGTTAGGCCTATTTCCAACAATGTCAAGAAGCTCGGAAGCTTTTTGGGCTTAGCTGCCTTAGCAAGCTATTATAGGAAGTTTGCTAAAGTTTATACTATAATTGCGAAGCCTCTTACTGAGTGCTTGGATTCCCTGATTGTTTAAAGCCTTTCACTGTTGAGACAGATGCTTTAGCCTCTAAAATTGCGGTTGTCTTAATGCAGAATGGACATCCATTGGTCTTTATTAGCAAAGCCTTGGGGCCTAAGTGGCAACAACTTTTTGTCTACGAAAAAGAATTGTCAGCAGTGGTACGTGCTATGTAAAAGTGAGAGCAATACTTGTGTGGACATCCTTTTATAATTCTTAGTGATCGGAAGAG
>NCQV01064513.1:1492-15433 GCA_002740545.1 Lophocereus schottii
AAAACAAAAAAAAAAGAAAAAAATTCTCCGATGACGATCTTTGTAGACCAGATAGACTTCTTTGGTTTAGAATCTTTATATTGATCCTTTGATTTGCCCAAATGTGCATAAAAATGTTTAAGAATGAGTTTTTGAAAAGGAGCTTCATGTTTTGACCATATGTTGAGTGCGAGTTGATTACCCCATAACTCTTTACATGAATTTTGGCATGTGTGTACTAATGAGCTAGTTATAACCTTGGTAGATGTCCCGTGAGGCTTTGAACTTTTAAAGACTAATTTATCAATTTAGTTTCTTGTTAATTTGTGAGCGACTCTTCCTTGACGTTATTTCTCTAGAACATGCTTTGATTCTCATTCAAGATCACATTTCGCATGTATATTTAGATAATATGATTAAGGCATTCTTTGACTTGTTAGCCCCAAAAACCAAATAGCCACCTTTACTATGCACTATATCCCTTGCTAAGCCTGTTGAGCTAATATCCATTTTTATTGATTTGAACCTCCAAATATAACTTTTTGCCAAAAAATTATCTAATCCTTAAGCCAAGGCTAGAGGAGCATTTCATCCTTGTGCATCGAGTTTAATTGGGGACTAGTATGGTGTATTGAGACCTTCTTGGTGGATTTCGCAGTTTTTTGGAGAAGGGATTTCTGTTCTTGTTTTATACAAGAAATCCCTTGTCTTATTATACAAAGTTTAGAGAAGAGTTGAAATTCAAAGTTTGATATGGATTTCCCTTGGCTAACTCTTAGTAAAAAGCCAAAGAGAAAAAACATTTTAAAAATTTTAAAAAAGAAGAAAAAAGGGCAATAATAAAAAGAGTGTTAGCCTTGTTTGGATTGTAAAAATATTTATGACTTTCAACTCTTTATCTCTTCAAAATGGGGATGTATTTTGTAGATGAATTATATTGGTCTAAGGAGAATGTTGTGTGAGTGCATTAGAAACGTTTAGCTCTTAGTTTATGGCTTCTAGCTCCATATTTTCAAAACATTCGTTTCCTCTTACCTTTACCCAGAGCCCCATTACAACCTTATAGAAGTCCTCATGATTGTCTAATGTGTATTGCATGCTAGTGATGGCGAATTAGAGAGTCTTGTTAAACTTATGGTAGATTTAAGTCTATGGAATGAGAATTGAGAAACCCTCTCACATTTCAAACAAATAAGTGATGAGTGTTATATGACTATAATAAGGTTCTACTAGTATTATTAGCTCCATTTGTTTCGTATGTTAATGTGATTGTGTTTGATGATTTGGGGGGGATTGATTCAAATTTGACATTGTGGTATTTCAAGTGGTTTTCAAAAATTTCATTCCTTAGTCTATTTGTCAAATGATCTTTGCACATTTTGGGCTAACTTTGGATCAACTTTGCCATTAAGATGCTACCAATGTCTATCCAGAGGAGGTTTTGAAAAATTTATGGTCCTAGCGTTGTTTAAAGGTAACACAAAAAATGCTCTTCCAGCAACAAAATGCTCCTGGGCTGTAACATGAGAAAGAGACAAGTAAGCAGGGAAACACAACTTCTCCTATTAAACAAGATGCCAAACAAGGTGCTGCTTTGGCGGGCTCAATGCCACCAGTTCAAGTATAGGAGAGTTTGATAAGTGCTTAATATATATATCATTTTAAGGTCATTATGCTGCATTTTTAGGAGAATTGTGTGCTTTATGCTATAATTCATACTCCTATTCTCGTTTTGTGCTTGGGTATGATTGTTTGATGATATTTCCAGGATTTTAAGATCATTTGACCCAGCAGCAGAAGATAGAATCCCCTTATCATAGTCATTCCTTTTCCTAGATTTTACTTTTTGTAGTTAGGATTTTAGTTTGATTTTTGTGTAAGTGAGAATGTTGAGTGTGAAACTCGGTTTTGTTAGTGGTTTGAAGACTTTGTTGGAGGTTATCATTGCCACGCCTTTCCCTATCAGATCTCACTAAATCATTTGGTTAGTTGAATAATTTTTCATCATGAGTGAGTAATTTATCTTGCCTAGGGATTTCTTTGTTAATGGAAATGTAGTTGGATCATTTTAATTCAATAGAATTGTGCTTTCTTTGCATTTTAGTTTGATTTCGTTTCATCAAGTGATTATCACGTTGTGAGTGGACTCGGTCAAATTTGCTTGTACCCTTGAGACAATTGCATAAAGAACTAAAAGGTGAAATTCGATTGTTAGACTCTTGGTAAGACCTAATATAGCGGTGACTAGAAAGAGAAACTTGCATGTTGGGAGGATGAAAGAGTAATCAAAGATACTGAACCTAGATTAAGACAAATTAGTTTGAAAGAACGACTTTGGTTTAGTTTAGGCAATTTCATCGATTTCAAAAGAATACGCTAAATTTTGAATCGATTGTAATTCCTCAAAATTATCCAATTTAGAGAAAATCATATGTTAATTGTATGATCCAACACATTTCTTAACTAAATAAATCCCTTGACGTTTTTCCTTGATTGAATTTAGAAATTGTTAATTAAAAGTTGCTGAATCAAAATCCTCAATTAAGTAATTGCTTAGCATTGTCTAATAGAAAGAACTTAGTCATTTTGCTTTTGGTCTCTATGGATGGTACTTTCTTTTTAACTACAACACCCGTACACTTGTATTAGTATCAATATCCTTCCTAGTGATAAGGCCTAATTGCTGACATCTAGGGCATCTCCTTGAATAAAGTGGGCCAATAAAATCCACATTGAAGTACTTTGCCCGCAGTCGTTTTTCCACTAAAGTGCCTCCACAGGCCTGATCATGGAAAAATGACAAAATGCTCCTAATCTCATGGTTTGGGATACATTTCCTCACAATTTGATCAGAATAATATTTAAACATGTAAGGATCAACCCATATGTAAAATTTCACCCGGTGCAAAAATCTATCCTTGTCATGCTTATTCCAACTCACAGGCAGTTTATCAGTGACAAGATAGTTCATAATATCAGCAAAGCAAGGGTCAGATTGGATAACGAATAATTGCTCATCAGGGAAGCACTCAGAAGTAGGGCCTCAGTACCTCTAGTACAGACAATCCTAGGCAAGTGGTCAGCAACAGGGCTTTCAGAACCCTTTCTATCTCTAATCTCACAGTCAAACTCCCACAATAGGAGCATCCATCTCACAAGTCTGTGCTTATTATTCTTCTTTGAAAGAAGGTGCTTAAGTGTAGCATGATCAGTAAAAACAATGACATGAGAACCAATCAAGTAAGCTCTAAACTTCTCAATGGCAAAGGCTACAGTTAAAAATTCCTTCTCCATCACAGTATAATTCATTTGGGCATCATTTAATGTGTACATAATAGATCACTTGGTGTTTCTTATCAATGCATTATCCTAGAACAACCCCAATAGTATAATTAGAAGCATCACACATCAATTCAAAAGGCTCACCCCAGACAAGAGAATGTAGAATAGGGGGCAGTGGTTGAGGCTTCCTTCAGCTTCGTGAATGCCTCTACCCACTTTTCAAAGAAGTGAAAGGGCACATCCTTAGGTAGAAGATTGGACAAGGGCTTAACAATTTTTAAAAAATCTTGAATAAATCTGCGATAAAATTCAGTATGTCTAAGAAAAGACCTAACATCTTTCACACAGGTGGGAGGGGCAAGATTAGCAATTAAATCAGCTTTAGCCTTATCAACCTCAATACCATCACTACAAATCACATGGCCTAACTGTAACGCCTTGACCTCTCCTAGGTCATGGACAGTTATTATGAACAGTTTCAAGGATCATCGACTGGCCCCACAAACCATCACAAGTCTTTTCGGGTGCTTCGTCCTCGCACACACGCTGCTTGGGAAACTTTCCAAGAGGTCATCCATCCCAAGATTTTTCCCCAGCAAGCACGCTTAACTCTAGAGTTCTTAAGAGTGGGCTTCGTGAAAAGAAAGGTGCACCTTTGGTGATATAAGTAGTCACTTCAAATTCTTTTAAACCACATTTGGGATGTTATAATCACCCCCACTTGAAGCGCACAACGTCCTCATTTTGCCTCACTAGCCACCCGACTTACAAATCCTCTTAACAGGTGGTCCATCCTAGTATCTTTGCCCCGCTAGGTGACTGCCCAAGGCTCTCACACCCACTGGTGCAACTCGTGGTCGCGAGTCGGCTCTGATACCATCTGTAATGCCCTGACCCCTCCTGAATCGTGAGCAATTTCTAGTAACAGCTTTAAGAATCTTCGACTATCCCCATAAATCACCACAAAGTCTTTCGGGCATGCTTCGTCCTCACTCATACACTACCTAGGATACTTCCCATGAAGTCACCCATCATAAGATTGCTCCACAACAAGCATGCTTAACTGTGGAGCTCTGATACCATCTATAACACCCTGACCCCCTCCCTATTCACGGACAGTTACCAGGAACAATTTCAAGGATCGTCGACTGAGCCAACAAATCACCATAAGTCTTTCCCGCATGCTTCGTCCTCGCTCAAATATTGCATGTGAAACTTCCCAGGGGGTCATCCATTACAAGATTTCTCCATAGCCAGCGTGCTTAACTATGGAGTTCTTATAAGTTGGCTCCTCGAAAAGAAAGGTGCACCTATAGTGATATAAGTAGTCACTTCAATCCTTTTATCCTACACTTGGGGTGTTACAATCACCCCCTCTTGAAGCCCACAACGTCCTCGTTATGCCTCACTAACTGATCAACTTACGAGTCCTCTTGACTGACGGTCCACACCCAGCATCTTTGCCCCGCTAGGTAACTGCCCATGGGCTCTCCATCCACTGCCATAGCTCACGATCACAGGTCGGCTCTAATACCACCTGTAACGCCCCGACCGGTCCTGGTTCGCAGACAGTTATCATGAACGGCTTTAAGGACCATCGACTGGCCCCATAAACCACCACAAGCCTTTTCGGCATACTTCGTCCTCACTCGCACGCTGCCTGGGAAACTTCCCAGGAGGTCACCCATCCCAAGATTTCTCCCCCACAAGCATGCTTAACTGTGAAGTTCTTAAGAGTGGGCTTCCCGAAAAGAAAGATATACCTTTGGCAATATAAACAGCCACTTCAAATCCTTTTAAGCCACGTTCGGGGGGTTATACTAAGACTATCCCCTTCGTCACCATAAAATGGCACTTCTCCCAGTTTAAACTCAAAATTTTCTCCCTGTATCTTTTCAAAACTTTTCCTAAGTTGGTTAAACAATTATCAAAGAGCACCAATATACAGAAAAATCTTCCATAAAAATCTCCATGCATTACTCAACCAAATCAGAGAATTTGGAAATCATGCATCTCTGGAAAGTAGCAGGGGCATTACATAGACCAAAAGGCATCCTCCTGAAAGCATAGGTGCCAAAGGAACAGGTAAAGATAGTTTTCTCCTGATCCTCCGGAGGAATAGAGATCTGGGTATAGCCGGAGTACCTATTAAGGAAGCAATAATATGAATATCCAACTAACCTCTCTAAGATCTGGTCCATAAAATGGAGTGAAAAATGGTCTTTATGGGTGGTAGCATTTAATTTCCTATAGTTAAGACCAATCCTCCACCTAGACTGAAGTCAAGTTAGAATTTGCTCATTCTTATCATTCCTAATCACGGTGATACTGGTTTTCTTAGGAACAACTTAAACGGGACTAACCCACTCAATATCAGAAATAGGATATGTGATCCCATAGTCCAGCTACTTCAATACTTCCTCCCTAACCACCTCCCACAGAGTTGGGTTTAACCTCCTCTATCGGTCACGATAAGGTCTAGCACCGTTCTCTAAATGGATCATATGCTGCCCAACTATAGGACTAATACCTTTGATGTCTCCCAAGGTCTATCCTATGGCCTCTTTGTTTTTCCTAAGTCTAGTAATTTTCTCTCTTGGTCTTGGTCCAAATTAGAAGCAATAATCATAGGTAATGACTCATTAGGCCCTAGAAAAGCATCCTTTAGGGAGTTAGGTAGGGGTTTTAGATTAAGTGACACAGCAGAAGTATCACAGGCAGAAGCAATCTCAGCTATAAAGTCCACAAAGCATGTATCAAAGTCAAACACATCATACTCAGGCTCATCATCCATAAAGAAGAACTCATACTCAGTATCAAACTCATCCACATGCTCAAATTCCAACTCGTCATAAGAAAAGTCACTCATCTAATTAGGGGCATAATGATCCATATCATCAAAACCATCAGGCTATCTTTGAAAGTTAAAGATATTCAAATCAAGAGCCATGCTGCTAAAAGGTAGTTTTATTATCCCATTCCTACAGTTAATCATTGTATTGGATGTAGAATTGAAGCAAGTTTATACTAGCTCCCAAGCCTAGTAAAGCTCTATGAATGACCTGGCCACCTATCACTATAGAAATGGTAGGGCAACCTGGATCTTTATATTTGATAGGAATCTAATTACTGATAATGGAGCTAACATTAGAGGCTAAGAAAGCTCTCTTGGGCATAGCAGTTACCCTCTTAGTAGTGCAAAGCTCCTTCAGAAATCTAGCATATGAAGGCATCTGTTCGGGAGCATACAGTAGGGGAATTTTAATTTTGATTTGGGAGAACATCTCCTTGATCTTATCAATACAAGCTTGGTCCTTTTTCCTTTATAGTCGGTTGGGGAAAGGACCTACAGTTTTCTGAACCTGTATGGGAGGGGTAGAAGTAGTCTTAGGAGGAGGTGCAGTCACTGTAACAGTAGGTTCATCCTCTTTAGACTCTCCAAAATCATTAGTAGTAATAGTAGGGGGTGTATCATATTTCTCATTCAAATTATCCCCCATATGATTATCAATCTCTTTTCCCGATCTTAAAGTTATGATGGCATTAACCTTCCTAAAAGTGTCTGGAGCAGAGTCAAAGGAGGTTCTACCCTTTGGGTTGGTCTCAGGCTAACTAGGAAAGGTTCCTTTCTCCCTATTTGTCATAGCAGACTTCGAAAATTGTTTAGTTATTGCTCGAAGAATTCTTTTATTATTTTCTTTTAACATTCTTTCTATGTCACTTCTAATTATCCTCTCATATTTATCAAGTTCACTATAACCAGGAGGAGGCTAAGACTGGGCATTAGATGCCATAGGAGAAGGAACTGGTTGCCTAGGCCCATTTGAAAAACCTAGGTAATTTGGCCTTGGTATGGTTTGGGAGATGTTCGTAGGCAACCCTCCATATTGATTAGGCACTAACGCATTAGGTCCATTACTCCAAGAGAAGTTAATGTGCTGACGCCACGCTGGATTGAATGTAGGAGCATATGGGTCATTCTTTGGTCTTTAGTAGGCCATCTTCACCTGTTCTTAGCCTGACACGTAGGGGTAAGCAAATTAGAGGCATGTGCTCAAAGAATGATCCAACATATGGTATTGGGCGCACACTTCAAGAGTCTAGGAAGGTTGGGATTGTTGTAGAACTAATCCTTTCATCATATTTTCAAGGGCTGCAAATCACGACTCCAGGTGACTTAATTCAGACATAGCATGTATGCCACTCCTTGTCTCATTACACCTAGAGTTAAGGTTGTCGTCTCTATTGGTTTCCCATTGTATGGCTTTTTCAGCTAGATCCTCTAGAGGAATTCCCAAGTATTAGTAGGGCTTTTAGAAAGAAAACCCTCTTGACACATTGACTCCACCATTGTCCCATTTTGTTGGTCAAGACCTTCATAAATGATTTGACATAACTTGGTTTAAACCATGCTGAGGACATTGAAATAAGAGGTTTTTAAACCTATCAAGGTAGTTCCAAAATGATTCCCTATCAGCTTGCACAAATTGATTGATTTCATTCCTTAGCTTAAAATTTTTCCTATTGGGGAAGTATTTTCGTAAAAAGACACGTACAAACCCATCCGAGTTTGTTATGGAGTTCGTAGGTAAGTTATACATCCACTTTTTAGCATCATCTTTTAAAGCAAACGGAATGAATTTTAAATGCATAGTATCAATGGGCACATTAAGGTAACCCATCGTGGAACAAACCTGTTCAAACTCTCATAAAAGAGGTAAGCATCCTCTACACTCGTGAACTTAGGAAGCATATAGGCATATTAGGGTTTAAGTTCAAGAGTAACATTTTCTAGGGCCGGTATATTAAAACAAAATGGTGCAGTGGTCCTAAGTGGATAAAAGATGTCATTAAGTATTGTTGGACTCGCTTCACCCATCTTTTTATCCTCAATTTCAGGTTCTGATTCACTGTTGTTTAGGTTGGTTTCTATTCTATTCAAGCATTTGCTATTAGGAACCGTAACCCAACCACTCATGTAATCAAAAGCCACTTTCTTTTTATGATTTTTTTCTAGTTTTTCAATTTTTTTCTTTTCTTTTCAAAAGCAATAAAGTTCAAATTTTTAGGCTGATGAATGAAATTTTTAAAAAATAATAAAAACATAACTAAATTAAACTATTAAAAGCAAACAAAGTAAGTAATTCCGACAACTGTTATAAATTTAAGTTACTAATCAAGAAAAAAAATTAAGCACTACACTCAAACAATTATTAAAAGTGATTTAACAATTAAAATTAATAATTAATTTCAACATCATCCCCGGCAACGGCGCCAAAAATTTATTTGTGTTTCAAAACTGTGAACTAAAGCCGCAAGTGTACAGCCGTGCTTGTACCACTTTACGGGTCGTCCACAGAGATGAGTTGGATTTAATTACTATAATCTAATTACAAAACTAATCAAAAAAATAAAATAATTCAAATAATAATCAAAACTTTAAAATAAGATGAATCGCTTAGAATTTAACTAAGACTAACTAAAACTAAAATTAACAACAAAGAAATAAGCTATAATTAACATTACCCAAACAAGAAACAAGAAATTTAAACTAAAGCTAGCACAAAGGAACAAGGGATAAAGAACTTACCATCAAGAGGAGAAATTATGGGCTATAATCAAGAAATCCATGAACAAAGATTGAATCTTTGAGAGTCATCTTTGAACTTGAATCTTGAAAACGAGAAATTCCAACTTGAAAGTCGAAGGCTCGAATTCAAATAAAACTAGAGAAGTAATAACTTGAATGGTAACTAAAACTCGAAATTTAAATTGGAACAAGAACTTGAAATTAAATCTCAACTAAGAATTACAAGAATTCTTAAAAACTACACAATACTACGAAAGAAGAAGAGAAGAAGAATTGACGAATTAATGATGAGATGATTTACAAGAGTCTCCCAAAGCCCCTCTTTATACTAATTCTAATTTCCTAATTACAAAGATTGCCCAAATAAAAATTAAATTTTCTACCTTCCTAATAGTACCCATATTCTAATTTTCACCCAAAATCCCAATTTTCCCCTCAATTCCTAATTTGTGGCTGCTGAGAAAAGGGAAGTAGAGAGTTGGGAAGGTGGGAGGCTGCAAAAGCGCCTGCTGGACTGCACAGGATAGGCTAATGAAGAACAGGCTCAATAGGGCAAAGGCGAGCAACGGGCTTCTCTTTTAGGCTGGGTTCTTCTCTTTTTCTTTTTTTTTCTATTTGTTCTTATTATTTTATTTTGGCCCAATCAATCATATTTTCATCACAACATTATTTTCTACAAAAATCAAATAATAAACAAATAAAATTCAAAAAATAATCTCGATTACGAACAACAACTAAGTGATTAGAAATACTTAATTTGACACGTTTGGTGCTCAAACATGAAGCGAGAGCATCAAGGACTTGTGGCTTCCTCCATCCCAAGGATAAGCTACACTAATATGTTGTGTCCTTTTAGATGTCCTGAATGTTGGTCAATTGCTTATTCAAAGTGAGTAACTAAATAATGAAAATAAGAGAAACACGTATGTATGTAAATATAAGAATGTATATGTAAGCATGCAACTAAAAGACTCTGAGTCAACATATTGGTTAGTGGTGGGTTCACATTCGAATGAGAGTTGAATTTCTTCACATACCGATCATTGATTGTAGGACTTGAATCTACTCTCGAATACGTAGTTCTGACGGAGACTCCATTATTAATATATAAGTTCTACTAGGGAATGATTATGGATCATTTTCTCTATCAAATGGTCATGTTAAGAGACTTTCACGATGACTCATGTCTAGAGTTGAATCGATCCGGATGATACTAGAAAAAGTTATTCAGGGTCTCAACACTATGCTCGATATGATAACTGACTAGAAGGGTTGATCAACCTAATTCTAGGGATGAGATAAGGATTATACCTCTTAACATTCCCATTTTGACTTGAAAAATGATCCAATGGTGTATGCAATGGAATGATTGTTGTGGAGTTAATGGGTTGGTGTTTGGTGGCTAGTGGCTCTCATAAATTAAGATGGAGTCCTCACCTATGGCCCGTTGCTAAACAAGAGGATACCATCAGCTATTCAGTCAACTCTGATATAAAAATACTCCATTAGGGATAATGACAGAGTTGTGAAGGCTATTGGAATTATGAAAGCTGTGGACCATCCTAATGATTAGACATGAATGAAATTCTAATTATGGCCTCAAGTTTGATGAGGGGTTCTAACTATACACTAATGAATATGTTGGCCCTAACGATAACCATGCAAATATACATAGATCTACATAGGCAAAGTTGTATTTAGAAGTCGTTTAGGAGTAAATTCGCGACATTATGGAGTGTTCCTCATTTTTATTGAAATTTTTATAACACTTTTAATATATATTTTTTGAATTTTAAAAAATGAAGGATCTTATTTGAATTACTGAAATTTTAATTTTGAAGCATCAAATTTGAAATTTTATATCTCACAAACTAGCAAGAGCTAGGAACATAAAGTATCAACTTGGGAATATCTTGAAGTATATTTTATTTTACATTAAGATAATAAGGGACAAGACAACAATGAGGCGATTATGTTTCTTACCATGTATGTTGATGCCATACTTCTATCTGGAAACAACTTTAAAATGAAGGACATTGGTCAAGCTAGGTATGTCCTAGGCATGGAGATAGTTAGAAGCCATTCTAAGAAGCTCTTGGGTTTGTGCTAGGAAGCATGCATTAAAAGGTATTGGAATGTTTTTAGACACTTAATTCCAAGCCCATAGACACTCTAGTTGAGAAGGTCTAACCCTAAGTCTAGGTCAATGTCATAAAACTGATGATGAAAAGAAAAATGTTCGCTGCACTAGTGCTGTAGGAAATTCAATATATGTCATGTTATGTATATGACCTAAGATTTACTTTATCGTTAGTTTGGCAAATCATTACCAAAGTAATGCACTCACTGACTAGCCACCAAAAGGAGCAATGCAGTACCTTCGCCGTACTACTGACCTGGTCCTTTGCTGTCGGGATAAGACCTGTGGTCAAGAGAATATTTGAATGCCGACTAGGGTGTTGACCCAGACGAGCCTAGATTAACCTTAAGATATATTTTCACCCTTAGTGGGGAGCCACATCATAGTGTAGTAAGAAGCATAACTACACATCATTGTTAATTATGGAGGCAGAGCATGTTGCCTATTACCATAGATACAAACAACAATATTGTCATTAGGTACATATACACTAATAAGACGGCTATGTTTTCTTGACTAACCCTATTTCTAGTGCTACATTCAAAGCTCATATTTTGAGTCTAGGAATTCGTGAGGTTCAATTCTATGATGTATTTTGTTATGTGATGGACATATTTTGAGCATTCATGTTATAAAGATTGATGTTTTTTTTCCCTAAATGTTCATGATTTATTGCGCATATTGGAATGTCACGGGCTTCTGATTAGCTTAAAACCACACAGGCAATTGCCCTCACACTTGAGTAGTGGATAGGATGAGGCTGGATCATATTGGCACTAGGTGTACAATAGTGATTATTCATACTAGAAGTGTATAAATAAAGGAATATATTCACCTTAGTATGTCTAAGATGAGACTAGAGGAAGCCAAATATGAAATATCAAATTTCATATTGAAGCCTTATTAGTTGAATCTTGACTGTCAAAATGAACATTTAGTATGTTATTTTAGTGGCCCATGTTAGATTTTTGGGTAAAACTCTAGACTAATGATTCGCATGACACATAGAGTGGCATACCCATTTGAGTAGAAGTTATGTCATGACACACATTTCATATTGTGTATGCTTATAATGCAATACCCATAAATGGAATGACAATTGATTTCCTTATCTCTTGTCACTATATGACCCTATGAACAATAACCCTTCCACTTAGAGCTATGATATGAAGTCAAAGCTTGATGATGCTGCCTTAATGTGTCTCTTAAGCACCACAATGTATACGATTCAGCGAGAACACGTTAGGAAAGCAGTTAAGTTGAGATGAAATATCATGAGTGTTTAAGGAAAAATCCATCAATCTTCACCGTATCAGGCCGGGTGACTATATTGAGTATATAATCATATGATATGTCATATAACATAAAGGGACTAGGTATGCCATGCGTGATGTTTGGATGATTTGGGGTATTGTCTTAATGAAACTATTATGATGATTAGATGGTGAATTAATATAATACTATTAGTTACTTTCCGATCACATGTCCCATTCCTGGTATCAAGTATGAAGAGTTGTGATTCGTGAAGAGACATGTGATTTGCAGCCTACGTGGCCGAGTGGGAGTTATTAGCCGACCCTATTTATGTTAGAGTTGGCGACTACTTCAGCCACCTACGCAGTGGTAATCCTAATCAATCTAAACCTATATAAAGAGATTTAGGGGTCCGATTACAAAGATAAGTCATATCAACCTCATACATAGAACACCTCGTCTTTACTCTTCTCTCATAGCTAATCGACCATCATTAGGGTTTCGGGTTTGGGACATGGCATTTAGGGCGACTTTAGTAGCAACCCTTTAGCGTTAATCGCATCTCCTGGGCTAATTCTGACAACTAATTCTACATTAAAGTTATGTCCTTTTATCTTCCTACAACCCAATTATTACATGATATAAAGTTATCAATTTATCAGTTGTTATCTTTAATGATCATTGTTAGGTTTTATCATTTGTCAACTAAGTTAAATGATACAAAATCATAGACCACGAGCTAATACCTATGGGTTATTTGAAGCCACTAACAAATTAGTAACCCAACTATAAATTATTTTCTAGAGATCCCTCTAAATTAGATAGCATACTCGAATATCGTAAACAACAAAAACCTCATCGGAAACGATACATCGTCATTGGAAGAAGACATACAAGAAAATGACGGGAGTTTGCTAAAAACAACGGGATGTGAGCAAGGGTTGGCATGAACATATGGTCGGCAAGCCAATATCCGTTAAGAGGGTGGGAGAGTTCAAAAGTACCAAAATGGTCTGGAATCGATGAAAATTAGATTATACTTCCTAATAAAGGTGTTATATCCCTATTTCTCAAAATTAAAACTGATTCTTTTGATCTTTAGATTCATTTGATCCTCAATTTTATGCTTTAGAACTTGCAATATATTTTCTTTAAATTCTCCAACAAAACCAGGGACTAATTGTCTCTGATGCAATTTACTTATTTATAAAGAGTACAATGTATTGTAGTCCTCATCTTGGGGATGCAATCCAACAATAGGCTGATAGCACTCCAACTTTTTTTTCTATTTTTGGTTTCCAGTTTTCTCTTTGGAGGATGGGGCTCATTAATTTGAAGAAACCAACAAAATCTTTCACCTAATTATTTTTCTCTAATTTATAAATATTTTTTATTTTAAATATAATTTATTTCAATTAAATTAACAAAAAAAGAAATAGAGATTTACTTACAATATATATAGGGTACTTACAATATATAAATTAACAAAAACTTATAGTGGTTGTCACCATACTACAACCACCATAATTAAATGAATCACTACTGTACATGTGTCTTGATCACATCACAACTATTTAAGTTTTTTTCTTTTAGTTGTGTAGGAAATTAGATTTTAAAAATAAACAATTATTCAAAAGTTTGCTTGAAAATAATTAATAGGCGATGCGTTTGGCATTACTATTTACCGAACCAATAA
>NCQV01064513.1:26821-40401 GCA_002740545.1 Lophocereus schottii
TTGTTTTGAGCTTTTAGAGCCCGGTTAGAGTTACTGCATGTTTTTCCTTCCCAAGTGGGTTTCCTCAGCTGTGTTCTTACTTGTTTACTTCAATCATGCATCAAGGAGACCACAAACATCATCATTGGTAGCTAAAACAGGTTTTGAGAAGAACAACCAATGAGAGCATAAAGGAAGAAATCCCAGCAAGCATTTTGATTGGCCTGCCGAAAAGGGAGCATGCTTTATGGCTGCTTTGCTTCACTTCTTTGCTAGTAAACTGATGTATTAGCTTAATTAAAGTGTATTAAGGTTAAGTACATCATTCGCCTTGCTTTCCTTTGTATGCCAGTTGTAATTAGTTTAGTTAAGCAAGCATGTAAACTAGGTTAGCCTTAAGCACAAAGATTAGTTTGTTTAAGACGTTTCCTTCTTAGGGAGGAAACCTCATTCTAACCTAGTATGCTGCCTAGTTGGTTGCTTGGTCATGTATAAGGGCTTGGTAAGGCTCATTTTGCAATCAGAACTTGAATATCAAAACACAAACCCAAATTGAGAGCATTTGCTTTCGTTCCTCTCAAATACTTCACTTGCTTATCCTTAATTAGTCGATTAAGGTGGTGATCACATAAGTCTTAACTTCTAATTAGGTAGTGTTTCTGTATCGTAATTAAGAGATAAGGACCCTAAACTCAATTTTAGTGGTGATTCTATATCTAAACAAGAGTTTAGTCTATCCCTTATCCAAACATTCATTCATAGATTCACCTAGACTTTAGCTTAAATTCAGTTTGCTTTGCTTTAGCTTTGAATTCAGGTTTGAGTGTTCATGTTTTCCTTCTAAGATATGTCATAGTGTTCCGTAAATTGCCTAGGTTAAACAGTGTCTGTGAATTGCTTTGCCTTATGTATCCCCAAAATTGTAAATTCTGGGTTAAACAGTAAATATGTTTGTGAATTGTTATGCATAGTGTGAGTTTCCTGGAAATTGAAATTGTATATCCTAAGTGAAACACATTAGGTATGTGAATTGTTTCGAAAACGTGAGTATCCTAGAAAGTACAATTGTATATCCCAAGGTAAACACTAACTAGATATGCCAATTGTGTTTGCAAAATGTATCCCAGAAATGCCAATTGTAAGTCCCAGTGTAAAGATTAAATAAGTATGTGAATTGATTTTGCTAAATAGTAGTATCTGCGAAGATGCAAGTGTATATCCCAGGGTAAACACTCAATATGTATGTAATTGTGTTTCCATAATGTAAGCATCCCAAAAATTGCAATTGTATATCCCAGGTTAAACACTCAATAGGTTTGTGAATTGTGTTTCCAAAATGTTTACCAGAAATGACAGTTGTATGTCCCAGGGTAAACACTAAATAGGTATGTGAGTTGATTTTCCTAAATAGTAGTATCCCAAAATATATAATTGTATATCCTAGGGTAAACAATAGGTATGTAAATTGTGTTTCCATAATATGAGTATCCCAGAAATGGAAATTTTATAACCTAGGTTAAACACTGATTAGGTATGTGAATTGTAAAATGTATACTATAAATGGCCAATGAATCTCAGGGTAAACGCTAAATAGGTATGTGAATTGATTTTGCTAAATAATAGCATCCCAAAAGTTGCAATTGTACATCCCAAGTTAAACACTGAGTAGGTATGTGAATTGTTTTTGCATAATGTGAGTATCCCAGAACTTACCATTGTATTACCCTGGATATAGAGGATGATGAGAATATTTTTTCCATAATGTATCCCGTAAATGGCGATGTATATGTACTAGTAAGGAGAAATTCTTGTTACATGTGACTATCCATGAAATTACAAGTGTATAATCCAGGCTATATATACTAAGTAGTATTAGTGATTTCTACTTTCCCCTTAAAGTTATTTATATGTAGTTATATGGGTAGAGCATGATGGTATGATTTAAATGGTGTGTGAGTTGTTCACTTGGTGTGAAAGGGATGTTAGTTGCATATACTTGTATATAATATAGGTGTATTTGGTCTTATGTTGTGGACGTTGGACTGACGTATTCTGATGGCATCATACAGGAGTACAATGAAGTTAAGAAGTGCCACAAAACAACATATTGGGTCATCTATGCAGAAGGGGGATGGATCATCACACACTGAAAGTCCTTTGAAGGGGTCCATAATGGATGAGGAGTTGTAAATATCCTTGGGGAGTGAATTTGTACCTAAAGCAGCGGAGCGTAGTATGGAGGACAATGCATCATTGGTGGAGGAGACTTATGAAGATGTTGGAGTATTTGCTAGTGATGGTGGTGATGCGACAATTATCAATGATGACAGTACCGAGCACAGAGGTAAGGGTGAAAATTTAGAAGAGGAGGAGGTAGCTAATCATGGAATGCAGACGATGGTGGCGTAAAGCTACAGATGATGGGTTTGTATTTCATAAGGATGGAAGGGGCACAACGAGCGTAGCTCCGGTGAGTGCCAGGGAGAGGTGCACAATGGAGAAGATTTATAAATTCAACAAGATGTTGGAGCCATAATAAAGGGAAGCAATTGAGGGGAATATATTGAAGCCGATACTAAAGTACCGACCATTTGGAATATAGAGGGACTTGACAACTAGATTAGTGAAGGTGTGGGTTTCGCAAAGGAAGGCATTCAGGCTAGCCTGGAGGCTTGTTCCCTTCTCTATTTATAATGTGACCTTGTTTACAGGTTTGCCAATACGAAGAAGATAGTGGAGCTTCATGAGGACGATCTGTCAGTGATTGAGCTGGCGAGGATGATATAGCTGCACCTAGCACAGTGTAAACAATATTGAGCTGTGGCTAAGTCTGCACACATGGAAGGTGATGAGTGGGGTCATGTTTCCGAGAATCCCATATGGAGTAGCATGGTCTGTGCATAAGTATATGGAAGACCTTCACGGAATGGGTCAACACGCTTGGGCCAAAGCTGTGTGGCTCGTCCTTGTGGAAGCAGTGGAAAAGATGTAGCCGAAATTGGAGGGGCCTGTTTCGAATGTTCGGATGAATGGTTTCTCAGTCCTTATTCAGGTGAGATTTTGTTAGTGGTAATTTAGGTACTGTTAGTGCAATGCTAATTTGAAATGGGGTTTGATATGTTTATTTGTTGTTATCGTAGGTGTGGTTCTACGAGCACACTACACAGTTTGTAAAACATGATCAGGGTAGGTTCACTAGGTTGGCAAGTTGGGACAATGTGGACCATAGGGGAAGGTACGATGCCTTTGAGTTGGTGGAAGCAATCAAAGAGTTGGAGGTATCACAAATATTCTCAATCACTACTCACGCATGTAAACGTTAGCTGCATTGTTAGATTTGTCCTCCTTATGACTTGTATCTGTGGTCATTGAAGATAATCCCTATCTTGTGTCTTTGAGATGAGGAGATGATGGTTCCCACAGTTAGGGAGTTCATGAAGACAGATGGGTTCCACTACTACCTCCTTGATGGAGAGGTTACTGTCATTAGTTTTGCATAGCAATGTGCATAACTGTTAATTAAGTGTTGTGGGGTGAAGGTGGGTGCTTCATGTACACGTGTCCTTACCATTATTTGGTGTATTATACAGGGTGTGCTAACATTTAAGGGGCAGCTAGAGCGAGCAGGGGAGGCGTTGCGTGTCGAGCAAGGGAAGCATCTAGACACAGAGAAAGGGTTGTAATTCTGTGTGGCTTATGCCAAGTAGTTGGAGGCGAGGTTGTCCATGTGGAAGACACATGGTGACTAGCAGGATGCATGGTATCAACCTACAGCCGATGTCGGTATAGTGACCCCTAATGATACAGGACAACATTCTGATAAGGGTGCCGTTAACAAAGCTCACGGTGGGCAAGCAAAAGTTCACAATAGGCATATGCCCTAGTTGGTGGGACAGTAGTGTGAAGAATTAGGTGTAGTAACGGATGCACCAAACCCTACTATAAGTGTTGCAGATGACACTGTCATGGTAGGCACGGATAGTGAGAGTGCAATGGAGAGTTTGCCACGAACAAGGAATAAGTTAGGTGATACAACTAACCATGAGACCAGCGAGCGTAAGGGTGGGAATGAGGATGCAACAATGACTACAACATAGCACAACTCGAGAGACAATTATGAGGGTCAAAATATGGCAACAATGATTATGGATGCTACGACCCTTCCTAAAGTTTGTGTTGAGGCAGGGTAGGCCCCCAGTGTAGTGAGCGGGAAGTAGGACCCTCCCCCCAGTGGAAGATGTTGGGCATACACCGTCCAATATGACAATAATGTCTTGCAAACAATGTAAGTTGGGTGTACATTGGCCTCATCTGGAATAACAACATCCTGACCAGGTACTTGGGGAATCCAGTGCACTGCCCAAGATTGATGAAGGCGAGGAAGGAGCGAACCCTAAAGGTGGGGGTTAGTTGTGTTAATGATGTAGTTCTGGCAAGACATACACCTGTAGGAAAGGGTATTAGCATGGCGCTGAAGTTATCATCAGCAACTGTGGAGGTAGGTACAGCAACCCTAACGGACGGGATGGGTAATGATATGATAATTGATCCCGGTATGCAGTCCGTGGAGCATAGGCTGAGCATGACACTGGAGAACACTAATGTGGAAGGTGCGGCTGTAGAGGAGGCATGTGTGGACCCTTCATTTACCCCTTCTTTAAAGACTATGAGTAATACAAAGGGCGACTAATAGAGAACACCAGATAGTGAGATGACCATGAGTGCTGATATGGAGGATGTGGCATGCGAGGGAGATGGTGTTGGAAAAAGATCAAACATTGTTACCTATATGAAAAGGAGGCTTCGGTTTTAGAAACCCGCGGCAATGCATGGCACACCATTAACTGACCCAACTCGGCAACTGAGAGCACGGAAGAGGCAGAAGGACATCAACGAAGGGTTGATGGTTGCTACAACATGTCCTGGCAGTGGCCCCTGTGAGGGACGAGTAGACCTAAAAGGTACTTAATGTGGAGCCAATACTAGTGAAAGGGTCTACCATGGGGCCATCTTTACAGGACTTAAGTAATATTAAGTTAACTAAGCAGTTAAGGATGAAGTTAGGGATGGGCGTGGGGTGGGTTCGAGGTAGGTCAGCCCGTACCTCACCCGTACCCATTTTTTAAAACAATCCCTATACTCATACCCATACCCATACCATACCCATCAGGCTTTAAAAATTCATACCCTACCCATACCTATCGGGTTTTTCAAGTTTTATTTGGGTACATACACATTGCAAAAGCTAATACCCATAAGGTTTATTAAGTTCAATTTTTGAAGGTTCAAAATTAAAAAAAGAATTTTTTTTTACATGGATTTCTCCCCTTTATCAAAAATTTGTGCCTACATATTTAAAACTGAAAAATAATACCCATTGGGTTCATTAAGTTTGAAAAATAATACCCACACCTGAAATGCATAGTGTGCCTATAAAATATAAAATTTGCAGGTGCATAAAGCAGCTACTGAATCAGAGTGCACAATACATATTTAGGTCTTGAAACTCAAACCACCACACAGTCCACACAACACAATAGCAACCAGTCCATAAGGTCTACATAATTCATTGAAAAGTATGAAATCGATTATAAATCCAAGCTCATTAAAGCACCAAGAACCACCATCACATCATTAACAAAACAACATCATCAGCAAATCAACGTCATCAGCAACAAGCCATCATCATTCATAGAGCCTCTATGCCAAGATCACTTTCAGATTCCTATGAAATTGATTAAATAACGAAATTTTAGATAATGTTGCTATGACCTACATAGTTTAAATATATAGCAAATTAAGAAAAATGCTTGAATGAAGCGGAAATATAGCATTACTTACGCCATCAATAACTTCACTAATTGCCCACCATCAGAATCTAAATCGTCCAGTATAGTAGTGATAACAAAAGAACTCTCCAATTTAGTAGCTACAAGGAAATTTGTTAAGTTGAGCATTTAGAATTTAAAACTAAAATTACATGAATTCTAAATAAAGAAAGCAAGCAATAAATAAATGTTACCTTTCGTGGTTTCTCCAATCATCCAATTTTGCAAGCACATCAACGCTTCCACGGTTTTGGCATGCAATCTTGAGCGATGTAGACTAAGCACCCGTCCTCCCATACTAAATGCACTTTTAGAAGCTACTATCGAAACTGGAATAGCTAATACATCTCTAGCAATCATCCTCAATGTTGGATACTTGAAATCTTTTTTCCAAAAATCAAACATGTCAAAATTTTTTATATCAGGCATCACATCCTCTTCCAAGTAGTGATCTAACTCGGATCTCAACTTGACCTTCCTTTTCTCGATTTTCTTAAGAGCGGCAAACCTATCTTAACAATCTTCTTCTTCAAAAGGCCTTTTTTGGGGAAAAGAAAAGTCACTAGTGGATGTTGGGCTCGGAGTGGAAAGATTATTATCCTCAACTATTGGATCTTCAACTTTTCTATCCACATACTCCACTAATAGATGATATAACAATGAGGTTATTTTTTTCAATCTCCGTAGTAGCCTCACCTTTATTAATCTCCCTCAAGTAAAAGTCCACACAATCCAATTTATTCCTTGGATAACATTGAAGCAATTGCTAGTAGCCCATTCATTTCACTCCAATATTTATCAAACTTAGTAATCATTCTAGATGCCATATCAATAATAACCTCAATATCATATCTCAACCAACTTTGCAAGTTCAATTTAATCTCATAAATAAGCCTAAAAAGTAAGTTGGCAGTGGGAAAATTTCTTCCTGAGATCAATAAAGTCACATCATAGTAGATCTTTAATTTCTCACATATCATTTCGGCAAATTTCCAATCATTCACACTAGGTAAAGAAAAATTTAGCCTCACATTTGTATGCTTCAATCTCTCAAAGTTTGCCTTATAAGGTAAGGCTGACTCTAGCATCAAATAAGTGGAGGTGCCACGAGTCTTACAATCAAGATGAATCTTTTTAGTTGACTGAATTTTCAAAAACCTAGCCGAGTCCTCAAACTTCTCACATCTCTTAGGAGTTATGACCCAAAAGGCAATACAATCACGAATTCTCTTAATCCCATTACCAATGACATACAAGCTATATTTTACAATCAAATTTAAAATGTGTGTACTACACCGCATATGCAAGAATTTACCACCGAGCATGAGAGAACTAGTTTCAAACTTCCCAAGCAAGATATCCATCATAGAGTCATTGACCTATGAGAAGAAATCTTATTTACCAAATTATATTGAAACACACATTGACCCATGAGAATGTTTGTAAGAACATTGCTTGTATGTGGATATGGCACATACATGAACCTAGATATCATTATTTAAAGCACATTAGTAGCGCACCAAAATAAGAATATAAACAATGCACATTATCAAGCATTCTAATTATAAAATACACATTGTTAAGCATTTTTTATCATTAAATTTAAAGAAGCATACCTCAAAGTATGATTATGAAGGATCTAATTATCATCCATAAAATGTGCTGGCACTGCCATGTACACCTTTTTCTGATTAGAAGCTATCTATAAATCGGTAGTTAATGTAACCTTACCTGAATTAACCTCCAACAACTTCTTCAAGGTAGACTTTCCATCGTCAACATTTTCAAAATATCAGGCCTTAATGTGCGACGAGATATCATCACAAAATCAGGATTTAGGGCACTAATAAATTGTCTAAAGCCAAGATGATCAACCATGGATGAAGGATATTCAAGCAAAACAATCATCTCAGCTAAATCCTGTCTTGACTTATCTTGATTGAATTCATAGTTTTATAATCTCTTTTCTCCACTCTTTTTACTGTTAAATCTTAGTGTTTGCTACCCACTAGCATGCAATTTCCTCATTACATAAGACTTCAACAAATGGTCACTTAAGTGCTTAGTTTCATGTGAGCTCTTAGCAGAGAGTCTCTATTTATAATGCATACAACGAGCTTTTTTCTCCCCAGTACCCTCACCTTCTAGCTCAAACTCATGCCACAGATAAGAAGTTTGTTTTTGACCTCTACTTATCGCATGAACATCAGAAGGGTCTACCTCATCAACTTGTTCATCATCTACCTCTACAACTCGAGGACCTCCACCTTCACGACATGGAGGACGTGGGGGACAGCATGCTGATGATAAAACTGGTGGTGGAGGACGTTGTGGTGGTGGAGAAGGACTGGGGTCTGATGCAGCGGTGGGAGTGCCAACAGTTCCAAATTGATTTTCACCATCCATCTATTATGAATTCAAGACAATAACAAAAGATAATTAATATAATTATAGAAAATAAAATACTAAATTACCATTTTTAGAGCTTAATTAGATATGTACATAGTGAATACTGCTTGTTAGGCTATATACCATTTTTGTTAATTAATTTGCTTCAATAATCTGAAGGTCATCCCATACATTATTACCCAAGAGTGAAGGGTAAGTTCTTCTTTCATACTACATTCAGCATTAGCATGCCTAACAGTCTCAAATTGATTTTTAGGCTAATAGAACAACACAATCCATGTATGCCACAATCACTCAAATTTAAACAGAATTTTTCTATTAAAAATATTAGCATATTTAATATAAACTCAAAAGCAATTCAAGGAATTCGAACATACTAGAATGAGAGAGAAAGAGAACCTAGCATCAGTAGTGTGTATCCGGTGTACAAGGAGGGCCGTCGGGTAACTTGACAGTGGACAAACACAGGCGCCTCCGGTGAGAAGTTGAGTGTGCTGTGTGTCGCTATGTGAGCGAGAGTCTGGAGAGTGGAGACTAAGTGAGAGGGTTTAGAGGGAGCTGTGTGCGCGAGCGATTGTGTGAACGATGGCTGGCTCGAGTGTAGGTGGAGCAGTAGAGGAAAGAAGAGAGTGAAGACTGAGAGTGATTGAGAGAGAGAGCCTAGAGAGTGGCGAGTGTCGATTGATTAGGGTTCGCCTATGTGAATGTGAGTGAAAGAGTGAGTTAAGTGATTAAGTGAGATAACAAATTTGGGCCTTTTTCTCTGCAGACTACAGCCTATTCATGACTTGCCTACCTTCTGCCCCAGTAAATTAAAAAAGAAATGGGGTATGGGTATGGGGCGGGTTCGGGTATAGGTATTCCCGTACCCGACTCGTCCCTGTCCTCGTACCCATTGTTGTCAAACCCACCCCATGCCCATTTTTCCTCCATTGTCTATACCCATACCCACTATAAATGAAACGGGTTCGGGCCGGGTTTTTGGGGGTCGGGGAGAACTCCCATTACTGGATGAAGTTATAGTTGTTTATGTCAAAAGTGTTACCTTTTAGAAACGATAACTCATTGTGATCAATTATGAACGTGTTGAGAGGTTACATAACTGCGCCATTCTCAACAACAGAGCTGGAGTTGCTAAATAATGTTAGGAGTAGGTTTAAGGGGCTGCGGCCTAATAGCAAACTATGGTAAGTACTTGTCATTGCTGTTGTACGTTGGTTTTCGCTGCAATGTACATTTATGTGTAAGTAATCCCTTGACACTGTGAGACAAGGAGGAGGACCTTAAGAATGTAGGCCAAAGTTAGTGCATGCAAGTTGGTTGAGGGGCCTCATCAATGTGGTTTCAGAGGCCGGAGCTAGGGGCAACTTCGAGAAATATTGCATTGGTAACTTCACAATGGACATGTTTAGTGGGCTCCTTTAGAGGCAGTAGCAAGCATACCCTAAATTGTGCTGGATGTCAGTTTTTTTGAAGCAACATACGAGTTTGTGATTCTATAACTTAAATAAAAGAACAATCAATGTCTAGTGCATGCAATTTCATGTATGCAACTCACTCACATGTGTGTCACGGATGTAGGTCATATTGCACAACAAGGTGTATATTTCAGGCAAGGTATGGCATAGCTTCAAGTTGGCTCCTCATGTGGACCTATGCTATCTAAGTTATGAATTACAGTTGCACATAACAAAAAACTTAGGGACACACTTAAGGACTGCTTACGCATATGTTAATTAATGTTAATGATTGTAGGTGTTCATGCCATTGCTGGAAACAACTGAGAGTCACTGGTTGCTGCCATCTAGTGAATTTGCAGAGGCGTTACTTTTTTATATATGATTCATTATCGAGTACAGCAGATAAGAATAGGCCAGCACTTTTAGGTAGCGCTATGAATCGTAACGTTTATTTGTGGTAGGAGGTTATTTTTTGTGTTTTCTTTGAACCGACTGTGGGGGGTGGTATGAATTATATGACACATGTTGTTGTCAATGTTGCCACTGGTGTAGGGGATTGCGTTAGCACTTGCATTCCTATGGTCCAACACTTATGTTGATGCGGCACAATGGGAGGTTGTCACACCTGAATGCCCATAACAAAAAAAGTATGTGCAATATACACTCATATTGTAAGTTAACGTTTGTGCATGCTGTTATGTGCGATTAGTGATGGGGGGCCGTGTTGTAATGGTGTCACAGTGGACATAGCCGTGGGGTGTTTGTGATGGCTCACATGGACTTGTTGTCCCTCAAGGGCGATGGGCTATACTTCGACCAAGACTGTGTTCCACACTATAGGGACAAGTGTCTGTTGAGCTTCATATAGGGTAGAATTGCTTATTTTCCTCAACATCTAAGGGGTTGGTTTCCGACTTCTCTAATCTTCTTCCCCTTATAACATGGGTTACATAATTGGTTAGTGGTTGGTTATGAACTACAGGTTTAGGTTCATCCTAGTGCATCTCAGCTGACCCATATTAATTTATTTTAGACTTATGCCCCACATATGGTGTCAAACAAGTGGCTATGTTCGGTGTGTGTAGGTCGTTCCCCACTAATGGCTATTTATTTATATGTAACTTAGCTTAGGATATTCAGTACATTATTTACGTGCACATCCAAAGTGTGTATTGTAGTATATCCTCCTCTTTCTAGGTGTATCCACAACCCGGGCTACTGATCTTAGGTGTGCTTATTAACATACATCGTAACCATAGGAGTTTAGTACATAGTCACGGATTCATACATGTGAGCTGATTATATTGACATACACGATCCTAAGTCAGTAGTATGCATATTAGCTGGTTAGTCATATGTATTTAAACCCATCATAAGTAGTTGTATCAGTGATTTCCCAGACTCCAGCATATCCACCTCTACAGTGAGTATGTCCACATCCCGGGTTAGTATCCTCAGTATATGGGGTTATTAACATGTAGCCTAACCTCAAGGAGTTTTGGTACAATGATGTCATTCATTGTCAGTCATTATATTGACATTTGCGATCCCATGCTAGCCATATGCATTTCCCAGTACATGGACATCCAAACCATTGAAATGAACCCAGCACACTAAATTTCTATTCCTCCACGGATATTTGACATGCACATATGTTACCCCAAGTCATACTTTTGTAACCTTATGTACTGGAACATTCTGAACAGCATATTATATACCATTAACCTATGATTTTATCAGTTCACTCCCGGGATAGTGTAACTATAATATGGGTTAGTTGCACATACATTGTACTACACGATTCCCATTCTAATATATACCAAAAGATAACTATGCACTTTATATAACCTGGGATATTAACATACAATGTATCGAGTTAGTTATATGGAACCGTACATGACCAATGACGGTGGACCATTAGTTTGATACCCACAACTACTAACACACCATTATGTAAGGCGCACTTACAAAAAACAAAAAAAAAGTGAACTTCTTTGTAGGTAACAACTGTTACCATATTCTAAAGCACTTCAGTGTTGGCAGTAAACTTCTAGCATGTGACACGAATGTATGCTACTGGCACCAGGGACTACTATTATATCAACATATCCCCAACTAATGACTTAGATGTACTAAGGAACCTAAAAAACAAAAGCATTTGTGACAGTAGATGATGACACCAGTGAATATCATGACATAAGCAATAAATGCAGTGACACAAACACACATCGACATTACTTGACCTCTGATTGTGTCGTAAAGTAGTAACTTCACACCCATTTCAACCTCTATGTACTGGCCGAGAGTGGCTGTTGCAGTCAACGCATCAGCCCTTAATGATCGGTTTTCTGCTTCAAGGGTCCTAATAGATATCTTCTCTGCCCTCAGTAGATAATGATCCACCCACTAAAAGTGCTTGCACTTCCTCTATATGACATAAACAACCCATATGGAAATAAAACTGTGCACTTTATGTAAGCACATCATAATAATGACATATATATAGAATTTATTGGGGTGGATTTAAACCTTATGGTAAACCATGTGCCTTTGATTTCTGTCACCCTGACCTGGGATGAAGTTGACAGGCTTACAATAGCCACAAAGAATCATCAATTCAGTTGCTTTCTAATATGGCGTTGACACTAATATGTGCTGATAGATTGGTTAATGTGATCAGTATGGGGTAAACATACCAACTTGTGTATTGAATGTATAAGTATTTAGGGGGGAATGTTGTTTCATTACATGGAGTCGTAGAGGAAATGGGGGATTAGATATGAATGACCCCAGAGAGAATCATCTCATGATAAGGGAACTAAGTAGAGGGACTTTTTCCCTCCAAAACAGGGTTGCGCCTCCTACCAAGCGAGCATGATGATTAATGGTGGGCCATGTACATGTGGTTAACATGACTTTAACTTCCCCTCCAATTATGTAGTGGGGACCTCACACATGTGGGTAATGTGTATAAGATTTTCATACACATTACACACTTAAGTCTTATAAATCTTATCTAACTAATATACTCCTGTCAAGTACCACCAAATTCCGTAGTGTTCCTTATTTTATTCCAATCACATTAGATCATGAAGTCACACTCATTCTAGGTCACAAACGAAATAGTGCATAATTTAAGTTGACATTTAGCTAAGTGTAACGACAAGTGTGTAACTTCCCCTAATTGGCCCACACATACAATAAAGTGTTTGTATGTCATACTTAATAGATATAAGGACTCAAGTTCATAAAAGTACAACATAGTATTGTCAATAAAGATTGACCATAATAACACATAGTAATATTCATCACACCGTTATCACATCCACATCCTAAAACGTACCACCTCTTCAAATAGGATTAGGGTGTTGCACGTAAAGGTTATGTATGGTGAAACCATAGAAAATGCCAAATACAAGTCCTATAAGACATACGTACAATACTTATTATCCTGTATAGACCACTCATGTAGGCTACAAACATGACTCATCAACGCAAATGTAAATTTCACCCAAAAAATTGTGGATCATGCAACGACATGATCCACTTACGCCGACGTCCATCGCTTGCCCATTGCAAACATAGCAATGACACCAACAGCTACTCTGAGCAACTTCTTCAGTGTCTCCACTTCTGCCGTTCGTTTCGCATCCATGCGCATGTCCTCTTCATGAGTCCACAATTAGGCATTATGGTCATCACGAAGCCAATAACCCTATAAGGCATGCTTTCGTACAAGATCGTCTATTACCTCCTTTGACCTTTCAGAGAAGTCTTCATCTATCAAATGAAAGTGGTCATACGCAACTTCGTCCTGTAATCAACAACATTCCAAACACAAAGAGAACATGTTATTGATGTTAAATGTTGTGGAGTTGGGCTCCTTAAAAAAAAAAAAAAAAAA